>JAMXBD010004333.1:0-69257 GCA_024138025.1 Combretum micranthum | reverse complement strand
ACTTCAAAGACTATTGTAAATTTTTGAACGTGTATTTTATGTTAATTAATTACATGACATTAGTAGTAAAGGCTTTGGAATATATAGAATGAAGTAGGATGATTAGTTGCCCATTTTATATACTTTTTGAAAATTAGAAAAAAAAAATGCTTTAGAAAAAAATAGACAATTACACTATAGTCGTTGTAAATTAAGAGAGACTTAGAGACCATAGTTGGATTTCTTTTAATTCTATTTGTTTTTCTTCTACTTACAACAATCTTTTTATATCTATTCATCATTTGCTTTTAAAGACATTTTTAATTAATCAATAATTTATAATGGTAGGAAAAGAAATTTATTTATTGGTAATTTACTAGATATCATTAACTATCATGGGCCAATCTAGTGAGAAATAAGCTCTTATAATAAGAAAATTTCATATAGTGTTTCATTCACATACATACACATATATATAGCACAACCATTTTTAACTTTTGCGAGGAGATTTTTCTTTAAATATTTAAAATTTTTTTGGTGATTTTTTTTTTTTTTTACTTGCATTAAGTATTTTCTGATATTGCTTACCTTACTTTTAAATTTTTTCTAAAAGAATTGCCTTATAAATGTAGATAATCTTCATGGAATATAATGAGAGTTTCTTATGGAATCTTTTAAATAAATTTTTATATATGTAGTATTTTACTGAGCATCAAGTATCACTAAAATATTGTCTTCTATATTATCAAGAATTTAATAAATATTATTCATGCCATTATATATTTTTCTTTGTCAAGTTTATAATACGTAAACATCTTAAAACAGATTTTGTAGTTACAAGAAAAAAAAATTTAATAGATAAATCTAATATGAACATAAATAAGAGATAGATTGCCCCAATCTAACAATCTTAGGTCCGTCCCTGTATATAATAGTGGCAAATGACATCTTGTATTGCTTGTATATTTGGGCCAAATATTACATGATGAGTTGAAATCGCATTTTAAAAATTTAGAGCGGTATATATTCATTCGCCAAACCGATATCTCGATCAAATATTGTGTTTCTTAATTCACTACACAAGCTAATTGCCGTGTGTAATCGCGTGGCTGTATCATCTTTTAAAAGCTTAAATAACCAAGCGGATGAAGTTAAGTCTAATGCGTTTTGAAATTTGTTAAAGTTTATACAACAAAACACTGAAAGAGGAGTAATAATTATTAGTGAGCGGATTCAATTTCCTGCAGGCACCTTTCATCTCAGATGGCTTTTATCTTCGTCTATACACACAATAGGAATCCCCTTACAGCTTGTAGGGAAATAAAGCAATGGAATTTCATGTAAATGCTGTGAAATTCTAATGTAACGATATCTTGAAAGAAAATGATAAACTAAAGGAACGAACACAGGAAGTTTAACGAAGCATTGGAATTATAAAACGATAAGGATACTTTTTTCTTTTAATTTGTCCTAGGAACGGCATTGTGCAATTCACAGACATATCGTGATTTTGCATGAGAATTACAAAACATAGAGAAAATTATGACGTTGGTCTATAATAAAAGATAAATGGAAATTATGATTGATAAATAAATTTTGAAAATTAATTTGACCTTTAGGGAAACTCAGACAGCCTTGGTGAGCAAGGCCTAGTGAGTAACAGTGGGTATATAAGCACATGCCATGCATATATCATACCAGATGTGACTTATAATACCAACACATATCCAATTCATGATTTACTTTTAACCAGCATAATAATCAAACTATTACCAAATCTAAGTGTGACAATGAAATCCATTAGAACGCCTTAGAACTTGGTCTCATAATTATTGTTTTGGGAAACCAAAGCTCAAGTTGAACCCAAAACCGAACTAATATAAGTTCAAGCCTCAAAGCAAATATGGTACGAAGTCGGACCACATAAAACCCATCCATTAGTGGATTAGATAAACTTGTCCATACTGCACCACAAACAACACCAGTAATTATATACACATGCACCCCAATAGCTTCAAGAACACAAACCAACCACTCACATAATGAATTTTATAAAACATGATGAAATTTTAGGAAAACATTTTTGTGGGGTTTCTAGATAATTTTTAATAAAAACTGTGCATTCAGTGCTATTAACAAAAATAATTCTCAAAAACATTGACATCAATGGTTCCAATAGTTTTTGCAAAATACTTCCTTAAAACTCAATAATCGACACTGTAACTCAATCCACCAAAACAATCATAAATCAAATATTTTAATACTAATTTATTAGTTACTTCATTAAATTCTAAATCTAGCAAAAACAACATAAAAGCCAAAAACAAGTCACCCACATCATTTGCAATTTGTCGTCCCAAAAGTTCATGTCATCTTTATAATTTTATTGCAAAATTAAAATTCATATTATTCATCTTAATATTTGTTTTTCATGTCTTTGCATCTTTATCACTTTTATAAATTACTAAAATAGGCAATTCAATTTCTTATTTTCAAGCTATATGTTTATTAAATTTGATTATAATTGAAAGAGAGTGTTTGGGGCATACTCATTTATGATTCTTGTCCCTCTCTTTTCTCCCTTCCATTTTGTAGCAAAACAAATCTTACTACAGTGAATTGTAGAAAAAGAAAAAACTCGTATTTATATTGGTGGAAAAGAGACTGGTCATTGGATTCCTATGTTACTGAGTCCCAATCTAAAGTTACTTTTCTTCTTCCTCTTCCTTTTTATCTTCTCGTATCAATTATGATTTTTTTTTATCTATAATAGGGATAATAATATGCATGGTACCTAAACTTTGTCCAAAGGAACAATAAGATAGATGTTCTTTTAAATAAAGTTGGAAATATGGGCTGCGACCTGTGAGCCAACCCGCTAACCCGCTTAAAAAAGCGGGTTGGGGCTAAAATTTTTTGGCCCATTTAAAAGCTGGTCAAATTGGCCCAGCTTGTTTAACACGCAAGCTAAAGCAGGGAAAAAAGAAAAACAACAACAACAATAGCAAGAGAAGAAATTTAAAAACAAGAATAATATAGCATCTTAGTGATTATTGATGTATTTCATGGAAGAAGAAGGATAGATGCATGTATCATAGTATTATAATATTTTTTAAAATACATATTTATTGATTTAAACGTAATACGATATCCAATAAATCATTTTAAAAACTTTTTTTTTAATATAAATAATCAAAATAGTAATAAAATTAGTCATTTATATATATATAATCTTAGAATATATAAATAATTCTAATTTTCACATAAACTAATATTAAAAAGTAAAAAAATTAATTTTAGCCCACGGGCCAAAGCGTGTCAAGTCCGAGCCTAAAAAATCTAGCCCATTTAAAAGCGGGATAGAATAGCCCAGCTCGTTTAACCTACAGGCTAGGCCCGACCAGTCCATTTACCTACCTTTCCCACCTTTACTTTTAAAAGATCAATTTACTACATGAGATAACTTTTTGAGGAAACATCACCTACCTCTATTGACGGTATTAGCTCCATCCTTTTACACCAACAACCAAACACATAACCCCTACACACCTACCTCTATTGAATAAGAATATATTCATTTATAATAAAAATATAAAGTTTCTTCCAAATACTTGAAAAGAAATTATCAAAGTTAAAAGTTTTAAGCTCAAAATGAATTGTTTTATGAAATAAATTATTGAGACACTATCATTAGAATTATGCATATAAAGTGAGCTTACCTATATACTCAAAGTATTTATCAAATATATATGTTCATATTTATATATATATATATGTATATTGTTACAAAAGAATTTTTCCTTAAATAAAGTTGAGTTAGAAAACGGATTTGCAAAAGTTTGGTAATATTCGTTTTAAATCTGTACCTGACGTTTTCGGAACCTAAATGACCTTTTATGACCAAGGTAAGTTTAGAAATGGATAGATCTTTTCGAATAGTAGAAAACGGTATATTATATGCGAAATTCCGAGTTAAAATGAGCAAGTTATGGCCATTTTAAGTTGGAATTTCTTTTATACGATTTTACCACGATTTTAAGAGAAGTTTAGAATCTCTAAGAATAGAAATTCATGAAAGACTTATCCCGGGTATTTCTTTTGTCTAGGTGACAAAGGATACGAGAATACCCTACCGAGGATTACTACGACTAAGAAGATAGCGAAATGGACGAGTGGGTTATTCCTTCTAATTTCGTTACTTTGCTTGTGCTTGTAATTAGTAGCATTAGTATACTAAGAAAAGATGAAAACGAATATATTTGGGGATTTCGGGATTATGTGTATATATATGATTCTATGTTTATGCGTAAATTGAGAATTAAGAATATCGCAACTTCGATCTGCTTGTTTAAATAATTTTTTTACTTACTGTATGATTGTTTTTGTTGCTAAATTGATTGATTGCCCCTAATAAACCTTAATAAGGTTTGACCTAAGAACAATAAAACGTTCACGCATAGCATCCATCGAGTCACATTATTTCGGAAGGCTGCTACTCTTACGCGTAGAGTTGGATTGGCTGTGATCGTGCGGTGCCACGGGCCATGTTCCTTCCTGGAGAATCCAAATCGCTCGGGAAAGCGACTCTAGTTCGGAGCCGAGCCAACCGAACGCTGTGGGTAAGGACCTGGGACTAGCAGTAGAAGGTCGAGGACCTTCAACCCCGATTCCCTAACCTTTGATACGGAGGGGTAAATCCATTCTATATATGGTTTCCGGATGACTATATATATTCGCGTAATCATGTGATTGTTGCATTGTATGCATAGCATATGTGTGAAAATACAAATAACTTGTTTGAGTATACGGTACGAATGAAAAGGAATATCTCACTAAGCTAGTTGTAGCTTATACCCCTATAGATTCTGTTGAAACAGGTATATTCGTGGCTTAAATTGAGGATCTTGACATTGAAAGAAATCATGGAAGGATTGGTTAAGCTTCTATGAAGAAATAGAATCATAAGATAAGTAATTTTGTAAGGGTCTTTACATATGACTTATATGAATAGTGATGTATATTTATTTGAAGATAATAGATGGACATGCCCCTAAGAATTGCTACAATATGTCTGATTTATGATAAGTATTCTCTTGCCTTGTTACTTATCTACTATCAATATAAATTGCGCTACTCCGATGCTTTTCCTTGGTTTGTGATGTACGCCTTGTACATGATATGGAAGCCTTTGCGTGACTAAGGTAGTCATTCCTAGGCTTTAGTATTATGTACGGCGGACTGCCACGTTTAGGGTACCCCTCGGGGCGTGACATTGGGTGCCATAGGTTGAGAATGTATTTAACTTCTATGAGTGGGATGAGCACATAAAAGTGAAGATGGTATCGCTGGCATTTTCTGACTATGCTAGTTTGTGATGGGATAAGTTATAGGTTAATGGGATTCAATGAAAAGAAAAAGGTACGTTAATGGGCTTTGATGAAAAGATTGATAACACATAGATTTATGCCAGATTATTATAAACAAGAGTGCTGATAGAGTTACAATCCTTGAGGTAGGGAAAGCGAAGTGTAGAAGAATATGAGAAGCAGGTTGAAACTTTGATGAAGAGCTGTGACATTAGGGAATCTTCATATGAATCTATAGCTTGGTTCATTAATGGGTTAAAGACGGATATCACCAGTTTAGTAGAGCTCCGAAACTATCATAACTGGAGAATGTAATTAAGTTGGCTAGCAGAGTTGAGAGGCATTAGCATAGACGATCTCAGAAAATCGTATCATTATAGCAAATCAGATGGGAGGAGAAGAAAAAAGGATGGGAAAGAGAGAACAAGGGAAAAGTAGTGGATGACAAAGTGTCTAATCAATCACAACAAAAAGGGAACTGAGATATTAAATGTTTCATTGTTTGGGACATGGCCACATCGCTTCTTAGTGTCCTAATTTGAAAGTGTTGTCATGAAGGGGAATTAGATTGAAAGCAAGAAGAAGAACATAAGAGTAGTAACAAAGATGAGATTGACATATTAAATGTTCCTTTGAATTTCCAAGATGCAATACTTGAGCAAAAGAATGCGATACTATATCAGCGAACTAATCTCTTTTATGTTTAAAGTTTGGTGCACGGAAAATCTTGTTTGATTATAATTGATAGTGGCAGCTACGCTAATGTTACTTTTGCTGGATTGATTTCTAAGATTGGGTTGCAGGTGGAGCAATATCTAAGTCTATATGCTCTTCATTAGCTTAGTCATCAAAGAGCTGTTCATGTGCATAAATAGGTTCATGTACCTTTTGCTATTAATGACTATACTGACGATCTTATGTGATGTACTACCTATGGATGCTATACACTTGATTCTTGGAAGACCATGGTAGTATGATCTTAGAGCCAGCTTTAACGGGCATAAGAATAAATATACTATTTGATAATGGGACAAAAAATATAAGCTTCTACATATGAGTCTTGTAGAGGTACAACAAGCAAAGATGGTGCATATTAAGAAGATTAAAGCATTAAGGAGTTTATTTTTATGGACCAAGCATATGACAACTTCAAATGTAACTCCAAAAGTTCAAAAATTGATGGGTCAAGATTTGAGAATGAATCTTCTTGAACCCGGGGGTAATGATAGGAATCAACAAGCTCGAAGTCGTCGGAAGGGAAATAGAAGGAAGAGGTTTCAAAAAGGAGGATAGAGCCTCAAAGCCGCTAGCATTTACTGTTTGAAAATAATTTTTAGTTTCTTGTTTTTTATTTAGGCCACCTAATTTGTAATATAGGCTACCAACCTTCTTTGGACAACAGGTTTATTTCTTTTATGTCTTTTAAGATTCCTTTTAGTTTATATAGATCTTTTGTATTTGTTTTGAGAGTTTTTCCATCAATGAGTTTTGAGAACACTTTTGTGTTTGAACCCTCTATGGTGTTTTATGAGTATTGAGATTGATTCTCTTTATTTATGAGTTCTTAATTCTTATCAATTCTTAAGTAGCATAGAATTGTGGTGAACTCTATTATTAGAATCTTATGATTCTTTTAACATCATGATTATTTTATAGATCATGGTCCCTATCATTCTATAATAATTACAAACTAGTTTAATTTTATTTGTTCGTGAAACTATAAACAATAATCTTATCCAATCCTTTCTTTTATAAGTTCTTTCGTATATTAGGAAAACCTAAAAATTCATATCAAGATTCAATCCTCTCAAGCACGTGTCATATATGTAAACCCCAGTTTTTAAGGTAGCCAAGAAAACCTTAGAATCGGAAACCAAAACCCTAAACCGGAATAGCTCAAGCCTGGAGTGAGAACTAGAAACCCTAATTCCGGCTTTTCCTCGGTTTCCAATTAATAAACTTTTCTAAGAGAATTTAATTTTGATTTTAATTCTTGACTATATTTCAAGCTAAGAAAATATCTGATTTTTGGAAAATTTCAATTCCGGGTCATCCCGAGACCCATTATAGAAAAACGTGCCCGGAACTAGAATTTCAAAAATATACTTATGAGTACTCATTAGAACCGAAATAAAATAAGGAATTCAAAAATATATTTTTCATAATTTTCCGGTTTATGAAAAATACAGTTATAGCCTTTTTATTCGTATTTCATTACTACCGGAAATTAAATTGTCTTGTCAACTATTCATTACTATTCATAAAGTACCACCTACACTACCTATTAGCCACCCTACAAGTCTAACTCTTACCATCAATCAAATCCTTCCATCTTCCATAACTTTTGTCCCTTCAATTCACTTTAATACATGACAAGTGATGTAAATCAAATCAAGCCAAATCAAGATGAAACAAAGCAAATTCAACCCCACCCCCCCCCCCCCCCCCCCCCCCCCCCCCCCCCCCCCCCCTTTCAAGCTCAAAACCGGCGCTACATGGCCCCCTCCCCTTGTCCATTTGAAATTTTCTCTCCATTTAACCTAAACACCTTATATAAACTACTTTTCTCTCTTTCCTCATTCTTCACTTTCCAAATTTTCTAAAGTGCAAAAGCTCTCTCTTCTCTCCTCATTCCCTTTGGCCGAAACTTTGGAGCCCCACACACACACTCACAACTTCCATTTTCTCTTCTTATCTTCCATCCACTTCAAGTAAGTAAAGATCCACTACTTCCACTCATAAAACTTTGTTATGGCTAAGTGATTTTTGGTATTCTCAACTCCATGTTCCCATGATCTTTTAGTAGGAACAATGAGATATCAAAACAAAAATCCCGAACCATTACAAAGTAGATCTATCTTTTAAAGAAGTTTCATACCAAAAGCTTTACTTTTATCCATCAAAAAGTCTTTTAAACAAAGGATCTTTTATAAAAATATGGTTTTTATGTTTTTAAAACTCATTTAAGCTTTTGATAAAGTAGATCCATCATCTTATTACTCATGATATAGGCATTAAGTTTCATTATTATTTTGTCTTATGTGCATAAATAGTCTTTAACACTTTTGTCTTTAGTAAATGACTTTCTAGTATATAGATCTATAGATAGATGGTCCATGAAGTCAAAAAGAAAAGTACTTTACAAGAAAAAGACTTTTGAAAATTCGGATGACTTTGAAAACCAAGGTCAAAAACACTTTTAACAACTTCTAAACATGTATTTATAAGAGAAATGAAGCCTATGGGTAATAGATAATGTTTAGTAGTATTTTTCATGAGTCTAAAGGAGTTTTTACTAAAGAAAATGTTGAAAACAAGAAATGAAGTCCATAGGAGTTTTGAGTTAAAAGTTATGAAAACCAAATTCGTAATAATGGATGTAGGGTTAGAAAACACTATTTTTCCAACTTCAAAAATGATATTTTCTTAAATAAATGAAGTCCTTAGGATATAGGTATAATAGATACTTAAAGTTTCAAGTATAAAATATATTTTTCCTAAAGGAATCAACTTGAAAATGACTTTTGTAAATTCGGATTTTTGGAAACCCCATAGTAAAAGACCCACTTAAAAGTTTATAAATGTGAATTTTATTAAAGAAATAAAGGCCTTAGGATATAACTAATATAAGGGTCAAAATTTCTTTAAATAAAGTAGAGTTTTCTAAAGGAAATCCATGTAAAATGTAGATGTGGTCAAGTGTAGTAAATTCACTTACTAAACATTGAGAGGAAATGGTTTCTAAGGAAAGTTTTTTCTAAAAATCGTTAAATCTAAAAAGTTATAAGAACATAGACTCCTTAAGGTTCACATCATGACATTCATGATAGGGAAAATCATTACCATTGCATTTAGCATCATATTACACTTAGGAATCTCAAATGCATTCATGAAAACCGCATTTTTGGAATTGACAAACCCGCTGTACAGATCTGATCCCTCAATTCCGAGGCTTAGATATTTTCAAAACTTGATTTAAACTTCATATTTAGAAAGCTCTTCCGAAGTAGATAGGAATCGGTATAAATTTGCGAAATTCCGACTTAAAACGACCAAGTTATGGCCATTTTAAAACGGAACTTCGGAAATGACGCGAATTCCGATTTCACTAAGTTTCCTTAGAGTTTTAGTGTCCTAAGTTGATAGAATACTTATTAGGGTAATTTCTTATATGAATAGGTGAACCTGTGGACGGTGACTATTTGCCTCCGGACTATTATTACTAGAAGAACCGAAGTACCAATGGCGGAGTGAGTTTTTCTTCTCAATTCATTATTGTATGTGCTTGTAAAGTAGTGCACTAGAATGTAGGTCAATTGAATGGAATATGAATGATGGGGATTAATGGGGAATTATATGATTGATGATGATCTGAGAACATAAATAAAGAATATCGAAACCGGGTGATAAACTTTGATTGTATAGTTAGCTATGATGGTTTGTTTGATAAATTGATTGAGCGCCTAAGTAAATTGGCTTAAGTAACTACTTGGACTAATGATAAATTGACATGTGCATATCACAAGGGGATGGAGCATGAGCATTTGTAGGTTAGTCGTGAACCATAAACGACATTGAATAATCGTAGGTTAGTCGTGAACCATAAACGACATCGAATAATCGTAGGTTAGTCGGAACCATAAACGACATCGAATAATCGTAGGTTAGTCATGAACCATAAACGACATCGATAATCGTAGGTTAGTCGATCTATAAACGGGATATTGTTAGTACCGTTAGGATTCGTTAATCTGCTAACCCGGGATGAGGGGCGCAATTCCATCCACATATGATTTCCGGTTGGTCATATGTATGTTGAACTCATGTGTTTGATGCATACACTTGCTTGATTAATTAACATGGTTGAATTGCGTGACATAAATGTTTTTGTGGGAGATTACACTCACTAAGCTAGTTAGCTTACGTCCCTACAGTCCATTCCTTTTGCAGCTTACGCATTTATGGCTTAGGCGAAGAGACCGGGCTGAACAGGTACCGAAGCTAGGAGTTTTCCCTAGAAGTTGTAATTTTTGTATTAGACTTCCATAGAAAACTTCTAAGGCTTGGATGACTGTAATGGACCGTTAAATATTCTTTTGTGGGGGAATGCCCCTTAGAATTTTGTAATATTTATTTATGTTCATGAATTATATCCTATTGCCCATGCATGCCAAATTAAGCTGTTATCTCCATTCGGACTTGTACTCTATTGTGTAAAGGTACGCCTTACATCTATATGAGACTCTCGAAAGACTAAGGTGGTAATTCGGGAATCTTATATGGCGTGTGGCGGACTGTTACGTTTAGGGTACCCTATGGGGCGTGACAATATATGATGATGATTAGCGATAAGGATAAAAGGATAATTTGTGGGAAAATGGATTTATTAAATTAAAGATATCAAAATAGTAAAGTAGACGTGATTTTGATATCTTTTTCTACTCTATAGAAAAAGAGTAGAGTTTCATATGAGGTGGTCATTCAATAATATTCAGATTCCTGAGTTGGAAGCAAATTTAAGAGATTCGTCTGTGATTACTTTATTTGAATTATTATGAAATAAAATGGTGATTATGTTATTTCTGCCCCTAAATCTTCTATGTAGTGAAGGTATGTGAAACTAGTAAATAGAATATGATTAAACTCTATCAACTACTAATAATAAAATTAGTAATTTAAGAAATGGGTTAGGCATTAGAATGGAAGAAATGTATATTGTGGATACTTTGGATGAACAAATAAGAAACAAATGGATATTAGATATTATACATAATTTAAAAATGTTAAAGACCTTGTTTAAGGATTTAATGATGAGTCCTTTTAGCTAGGATGTGAAAATTTTGAAGATTGATAGAGTTAGTTTTTATGATGAGTAAGAATCATACATTATATCCCATCATGCAAATTTTCTATGAGAGTAGCTTTAAACAATATTATATAAAAGAAATATAAAAATGACTTGTAATTCAAATATAATCCCACAAAACTTTAGGGAAATATGCTTTAAAAAAATTTATAGTAAATAAATATAGATATTTTGATATCCAGTTGAAATTTAGGACAATGCAACATCAGGTTTGTATAATTCAAAAAATTGGGGCAATGAAAAGACTTGATAAAATGTTTTGATTCAAGCAATAAATTCCCAAAACATATACTAATATTGAAAATTTCTCGAAAAATCCCATGAAATAGACTATTTATTTGTGAAAACAATTATAAAGGCTTAAGATATTGTGAAAACAAAATTATGCTAAAAGCTGTCAAATCCATATGGAAATTGCAAAATTTCTTTAGTAATTCAGCATCTTACACATTTCTTTTAAAAAAATAATATTACATTTGATAAGTACTTAAAAAACTGTATTGAATTGACTATTTGATTGTTGGACAAGTATTGAAACAAAAAAGTTCTTTGCGAATAGGGATTTAATACTAAAACTATAGAAAACTCGAAACTTATGTAGTATAGATTGTTTTTAAGTTATTTAAGCTATTACTTATAAAATTTCCAAAATTTTTACTGCATTAAGGTGATATAGACTCTAATTTAGGGTTGCCATTTAATTACTATGACCCATAAACGCCATGAATAAATGAGTTCTCTATGATTATTACATTGCTTTATGTGTGAAGCTTTGTCTACTACATATAAAGATAATAAATTGATAATTTTTTTTGGGCTTTGGGTTTGCTTGTGTCTGAATTGCTTGAGAACGCAAAAATTTTAAGATTGAAATGAAGCACAATCAATATTGTTTACATTAGATATATGGATATGAATGTCTATGAAAAATTGATTGATCGTGTAAAAATGAACTTATAATCATTCAAATTTAAGTTAATTAAATGGATAATGCATACCACATCTTTTTGCATATTTTGAACAGTCGATATCATGATGAGTGGAGCGACAACATGGTTAAGCCTGTGTATCTTTTTCTATTAATGAGGAACTATCATTTGGGAAAACGGCCTAGTAGCTAGAAAAATGCTGGGGGCTCGACTTCACGTTATAAATATTTGGGAATTGTTTTTGAAATTATCTTTGAAAAGTAAAAGAGATCTCACTTTCATAAAGTATTTTATTAAATACTCAAGATTACATAATAACTTAGAATTGGTGAGTTCGCAGTGGGTCATGGCGACCAAAGACACTTTCCTAACCAAAGTCACTAAAGGCATAAATTTGTACCATATATAATCTATCCAATTGATCGTATCTGTTTGCTCATGTCGTTGTTACATTGCATTTGCTTCTAATTAGTTGTTTGATAACCATGCTTAAAAGTGTAATATGAGGGAATTTTGCATAATTGGATGTAGTTGACTCCTCTACATTTTATTTTTATAGGTAACTCAAAGCTGTAAATGGGATAGGACTTGAGTATAAAGTGTATCAAATGTCATGTTCTATAGAATATGTGGAAGATTAGAAACATATTAAGAACAAAATCCAATTAAAGTTTCTTCTAGACCTAAGTTTACCTTATCTTATCTTTTGGCAAGGTATCCAATTCTCTACAGTCCCGATAAACCATAGAATATCAGTATCCAAACTATCTTCAGAATAATTAAATATATACATATAACATAATAAGAGAATAATTAATTAAAGTCTTGTAAACTCTGCCTTGCAGGTAGTGCTCATATTGCGGATGCACACGTGGTTTGGTTTATGTAGTATGGTTTATTAGTGGCGGCAAGTGGTTTGGTTTGGGATTCATGAAGGTGGATTTGTGTTGTAGATTTAGAGAAAAAGGTGGTCGAGATTGATTGGTTTGTCTACTTGACATTATCATCATCGATAGGGTAGATTTTGGTGTGTTCAGTGTTGTGTGGTTATGTTAGTTTTGGTATTAGGTCAATTAAGTGGTAAACATGACATGGGGAAGATGGTGCTGGTGATGACTTGATATGGTGATGTTGCCTTAGTTTTAGTAGAGTTCAGTACCAATGTGATGGTAAAGCTTTGTTCAGTAGGAGGAGCTTGAAGGCAGCTTCAATGAGTAGAATTTTGTTCAACGTATGGTGATTGTGTCATACCTCGAAGGGTACTTTAAATATGGCATTCTGCCATACACATGCAATATTAAAGCCTAGGAATTACTGCCTTAGGTACGCTAAGGCTTCAATATCATGCACAAGGCATACATCACAACAAAATGAACGCATCGGAGTAGCACAATTTATATTGACAACAATTATGTAACAAGGAAGGAGAAATACTTATTATTAATCATAAATAAGGTCAATTACAAATTTTAGGGGCATACCTCCGCTAATGTTCTCAAATGGTACAAAATATATTAGAGTTTCCTAGTAGTCTCCAAAATAATAACATATCATATTTTACTCATCAAGATTTTTTTTTTTCAAAATGAAACTTCATTTTATGATCCCTAAGTCTTCTGTAAAAGCTCAAAAATCCACCGATGATTTCCTTAATTTCCTGTTCCTTGAATGTAGTTTCAAGTATACCCGTTTCAATAAATATCTATTGGGTGTAAGCTTACAACATGCTTAGTGAGATATTCCCTTTATCTGTATCGTAAATTCAAAGAAGTTTATTAATTTTCATGCATATGCTATACAATAACCACATCTTATAAACAATTAAGTATGAGTATCCGGAAACCATACATAGAACGGATTTACGCCCTTTGTATCGAGGGTTAGGGGAATGGGATTTGAAGGTCCACGCAATCTTCACTACTAGTCCCCGAGCACTTTGCTCATAGTGATCGATTGGCGTAGCTCATCCTTAGGTTATATCCCCGATACATCTTAGTTCCTTAAGAATGAGCTTGACATCGGGCCTTTTCTAATGGCCCATCTTAGTTTCCTATGAGAGAGCGTGACCTCAGGCCCTTCTAATTCTTTGTGTCAAAGTAGCAATCTTCAACATGTGACTCGACAAATGAAATGCGTGCCTATTTAGTTTATATGAAAGCCGAGTAAAATTAAAGTATACTTAATGTTGATTGAACAAGTATCATACACACATAAGTAACATGTAATATTGACGATATACTTAAACAATCATTTGTTGGTTTCAATATGCTTAGCATCCCTTGTCATACATTAATAGAAGCACATATACAAGTACCCATAACCCCATACATATTCTTTTTATCTTGAACTTATAAATCTAGTGCAATTATCTACAAACACAAGTAAGGTAATGAAATCACGAGGGAAAACTCACTTGTCCATATCACGATCCGCTTAGTTGAAATAATCCTCGAGAGAGGGGGTCTTGTATTCCTCATAACCTACATAAAAGAAATACCTAGAATGAGTATTTCATAGAGGTTCTACTTAAATTCCTAACTCTATCTATTTTACTAATGTCATTTTTTCCTAGTTAAGAAAGTTTCATATTAAAACAGTCATAACTTGCTCACTTTAACTTGAAAATTCACGTATTAGTATTTGTTTTCTATCTATTTCTATGGTGATTTTTAACATTTAAGGTTGTTTGAGGGTCGAAATAGATCAGTTCATATTGTGTCTCAAGCATTCCAGCTTTTATCACTTTCAAGTTTTTAAGTTTGTAATTTATTTGGACTTCTATGATCAAGTATAAAGATATCCCTTTCGTTAGAAGTCATATAATTATGATAATAACTCATATTTCATGCATAATCCTAGTGATGTTTTTGCAAAGTAAAAATTTGTAAAACAATCCTTTATAGAAAGGAGCAATGTAGAGTTTTGTGGAAACTACTTTTTGGACTTGTAATAAAATTCTTTACCTTAAATTTTATGAATATGAGACTTAACAAAAATCATGGTTTATATATATTTTGAAACCTTGAAATTCTTATATTTATTTCAAAAACTTCATTTATTAATTTATTTTATAAGACATGGTTTTAATTATTTGTGACATAATACTAAGTGTATTTCTCTTGATTTTTCTTAAGTTTGGTTTTAAATAAAATCTCAATTCTTACAATCTATATATGTGAAACTCAATTAAAGAAAATCATGGTTTTATATTTATTTTGAATCCATGAATATTTTATTTTCACAACAAACTTTTTTTAACTAATTATTTCCCTAAACATGAATCTTTATGGAATTGTGGAGAAAAAAAAAAGGATTATTCTAAGTTGCATTATCTTTAAAATGTTTTAAGTTTTAGCATATGAGAAAATTAAGTGAAGGACTTGTTCTAAAGTTTTATTCTTATAATAACTCTTTCTTAATAATTTTTCAACACATGGACCTTTATGGGGTTGTTGGAAAATTTATTCTAAGCTGATTTACATTTAAAAATATCCTTAAGGTTTGTCATATTAGAAAGTTGACTTGTTCCAAAGTTTTTTTTGACAAAATATTGGTATAAGTTTGATCTGCTGAAATGGTATATATAAATTAAGAGAGAATTTTACCAGCAAGTATACTAAATCTGATCAAGTAATATATATACAAGTAAATGGATTATTCCAATGAAGATTACTTAACTACCAAACTGATATTAAACTCTACTGATATTTAGGTAAATGAATTAGATAGTAAACTAAATTAATCTAATCTATCAAGATAATCAAAGAGAGTGTTTGAGAGATATATATCAATGGTAAGTGGGAAAAATAGAATCCACCCTAGTCTTGCTAATCAAATTGCCATCCAGTTATAATAACAATTAGTTTTTCGGATATTAATATGAAATTATCAAAAGATCAAAAACCTTTTTCAAGTTTCAAAATCTTTAAAACCACAAAATAACCTGGTAGCTTCCGCTAATCAAATTATCAATGGACTAAAATTTACAATCATGAATCTTCCAATTCTATGATTGCCTAATGCCCTAAATCAATTTTCCCTAATCTCTTAGTAAGAAACTAATTCAAAAACATTGCATTAATCTCAAAGATAATCTCTAAATCAGATTAAAAATGCCCACTTCCACAATTGATTACTTAACCTAATCCAAGAATTCCTTTAGAACCCTAATTTCTTTTCCAAGTCAATAGAATTCAAATAAACCAAGTCTCATTTCTAAAACAAGATTTATAATATGAATCACAATATGAATTTTCCACAAATATAATAATTTTATAACACAATTACAAAAATCATCTTAGAAAATCTAAGGTTTCATCAATTTCCCACAAAAACAAATTAGAAAGACATCAATGAATAACATCAATTATAAAGTTATGAAGAATTAACCAAAGAATTCATATTCAATATCAGAAAACATCAAAAATGCATGCAAAAGTGAATTAGAGATCATCAAATCTTTTTATTAAAACTATGAACCCTAAAGTCTTCAAATGCTTTAAACTATAATCTTGATGACAAAGTCTTCCAATTGATAGCAATTAAGCACACAACACTCTCCCAAAATCTAATCTAAAATAAAGTTTTTTCTGTAGGAGTTGTTCTCCCTTCTCTATATTTCTGTCAGATCTGTTTGATATATCTTTCATTGAGCCTTTTCATCTATTTTAATCCTTCAAATCCAAAGAATGTGAAGTGTTACAACTGTACACTGGCCTTTTCAGCTTCTACGCAGGCGGCGTATATGGTGGCGTTCATTATACGTTGGCTGAAGAATTGGCGGTGTTTGCAACAGCTTTAATATTTTCACTTCTGTTCATTTCCTACACTGTCTCAACGTCGATGGTGTAGCCATCCTAATAGTCGATGTTTGATGAAAAATTGTAGAAGCCAAAGGATTTTCAATCAACACAGGTGACATTACATCTGGCTTTAATAATTTGCATTATGTACACTGATAAAAGTCGTATTTCACTAAATTTTCCTTAAACAAATCATGATAAACTTGTTATAGATTTTTTAGAAATCAATTGGAAATGGTACGTAAGTGTGTTAATTGTGTTATTTTAGGTCATTAAGGATTTCCCTTTCAAACATAAGCAAATTGGAGAAGTGTTGTGCAAATTTGGACAAAAACAGATTATACACCGGCAGTTTGCAAAGAACTGCCGGCATTGAATGGAAAAGAGGTGGCCTTCAATAGAATTAACAAACACTGCCAATGTTCAATGATGAAATCCAACAAGCATTCAAAAATTATAATGTATGCGAGCTAAATTTGATCATACGCCGATGGCCTTGAGGCAGTGTTAGATGTGAATATAATGCAAATTATTAGAGCCAGCCTTTACACCGCTAGCTTTCACAAGGGAAAATCAAGCGGTTTATGACTTTTCGTTATACGTCGACAACTGCAATGGTTATGCCATCGGTGTTGAAGACGGCCTATATTTATTGCTTTTCTTGGAAATTAATTTTCACATTAAAGGCCGATCAAATTTAATTTAAGGTCGCTGGCCTTTAATGCCGGTGTAACTCCCCTGTGACCATTCATATAAATTCATCATTTTGTCATTTGAGGAAAAAAAAAAAAAGAAACCCTAGGCATAGTTCCTATTCCTTTTTGCTCCTAGATCTAGAATTAGGGTTTGAACACTGGTTAAATTTTCTTATTGATTGAATAAGGATTCCACACGGGATTAAGTGGAAAACATCATTTATGTATGGATTTTGGTATGGAATTCCTTATCAAGGTGATTCCATTCCTTTTGTTTTGATTCATATATTGGATTTTGTTTAAAGCTTTCTCCTGTGTGATCTTATTAGGGTTTTTAGTTGTTGATCTGGATTTTTGGATTGTGGTTTAATTGTTGTTGATTGAATCCTTTTTCATATTCGGATTATCAATGTTATTTCACAAATCATGCAATCTTGGCTTTAATCTAGAATTCATGAATGATTAGGATTGTAATTGGGAAATTCTCTTCTAATCAATTTTGTGATTATCTAATTAGGATTGCATTTCACATAGGGATATGGGTTGTAATTCTATTAGGGTTAGGTCAATTAGAAAATAATTGTCAATTAATCACTTTCCTAGGGATAGAGAACATTGATTGGTAATTTTAGGGTAATGGTTTACTTTAGGAAAAGGAATTGTTATTTTGTTCTTCATTATTGAAAAATTGAACCCATTGATGATATAGATTGACAAGTGCATTTTTGGTCAATAGCAGAGATTCAATTTATTTTCAGATTTGATTGGCTCTAAACCTAATTCTATTTGAGGTGTGGAAATCCAAGATTTTTAGTAGTTTAGTTATATTAAAAGAAAATCTAAAAAAAAACAAAGTTTGATTTGCCTAGCTATGAATTTGGACTAATATAGTTGATAGCTAGTTCTCACTCCTTGTGGATTCGACTTAGTATTCACCGAAATTTTATTACTGCACACGCACTCGATACAAAGTTTGATTTGTCTAACTAAAAAGAGTTTTTAAAAAAGCGTGATCATACACACATAACACCGGCTCAACACCGATGGCGTATATGGGAAATTTATTAGCGTTTGATCAAATTTTGCAACACTGAAGAAATTTTCTAAAGAACATTGGCGGTGTTCATGTATAATGTTGAAGGCCAGCTTAATCTAAATTGAAGGCCGATGGTGTTGAATTATGCTTGACTGGTGTTAGTTGATTTCTTGTCCAAATTTGTATGAATCTTCTCCAATTTTCTTGTACTTGCAATTCTAAGGACTTCAAGTCCTAAAATATCAATTAAAGAACACTGAAGTACCAATTCCACTTGATTTCTTACAATCACAAGTCAAGCATCATTCTTTTTCTTACTCGTGACTTGCAATTATTGTGCCTACTGCTCAAACCAATTTGGGACATGTAATTAGATTACTAGAATCAAAATTTAGTGGTTAATTTAGACAAAACAAACTTTAATCCTAGTTTTTAACAAAAGAATCTTCTATTCAAAAGTAGACACTCAATCCATTAAGGAAAACCAACCATTTAAACTTCATGGACATTTGACAGGTATAAATCCTAGCAACACATAGTGAAAGAATATGGTATCTATTCCTTTCCTAGATTTTCTCTCTTTTTATTATAAGTCTTGTCTCATTTGGTGCTTTTGTATTCATATTCTTTTTCTTTTCATACAAGCATTTGTTCTATTTTTGGAATGTTTTTGCTCTATCTTTTCCTTTTTCAAAGTTCAAGAATTGAACTTTTGCCTTTCCTCCCTTCTCCTTATAGTGAGTTCATTGAGTCAGCACATTCCAAGCTCATCACCTAAGTGGCCAGATTTTAAGGAGCCCTAAGAACTCTTGCTCAGTTTAACATTCAAGTTCAGATACTCATAACTCAATATTTGAGTCATTGGAGTAGAGATTATGCTTGTTTTTTTTTTTTTTCTTTTGAATGTAACACAAAGTTA
This sequence comes from Combretum micranthum, assembly GCA_024138025.1. NCBI lineage: Eukaryota > Viridiplantae > Streptophyta > Magnoliopsida > Myrtales > Combretaceae > Combretum > Combretum micranthum. The sequence goes on along the minus strand of JAMXBD010004333.1, from coordinate 49,665 downwards.
AGACTTTTTTTATAAAAGATCACTAAGAAAAGAATTCCATCTACCTTTTTCACCAAGTGTTGAAAAGTTGTAAAATAACTCAAAAGATTATACACAATCTAAAATTTCCTAGAAGTAGACCTATTTATTTTTCACTACTTAATTTTAACCAAGTATTCTAATCACAATAGTAAGGTAGTAAGGCACTTAACAAGTCATTTTCACATTCTTTACAGATGCTTTCTACAATTCTTTGTACAATCTCAAGTCCATTAGATTATCCATTAGAAAGAAAATTGTCTTGCAAGCTCATCTTGTTAAGATTCTTTTTTTTTTTTTTCCTTTCACCAAAGAGTTAGACATGGGTTACCTCCCAAGTAGCACTTAGTTTATAGTTGCTTAGCTCGACTTCCACGATTCACACGATGGTCTTACTTGATTGTTGATAATGCTAACATTATCCTTGTTTTCCTCATCAAAAAAATGTTTGAGACGATGATTACTACTTTAAAAGTGCAACCATCTTTTTCCTTCAATTCAACTGCATCATGAGGAAAAATATTAGTAATAACAAATGGGCTAGACCACCTAGACTTGCACTTACCTGGGATCAATTTCATATTAGGGTTGTATAATAAGAGTTTCTGATCAGGCAAAAATTCTCTCATTTGAGTCTTCTTCTTATATCTTATGTTTACCTTCTTTTTACTAGTATGACCAGTCTCACAAACCCTATTTGTATTTTCCTTCAACTGTTCAAGATTCTCTTGATTCACAATCTTTTTAAGATTTAGATCTATTTGGCTCTATGGTTGCATTGTGGGGTTATTCTCAATCTCTTGCAATCTCTTGTCATTACAACTTGAATGATAATCTCCTTATCATCAGCATCTATACACCTAATGGCTTGCTTAAGCTCTCTTAGTACATGAAAAAGTTGTTGCTCCTATTCACCTATAAAAGAAGAATAAATAGTTATAGGTAAAGTATGATCAGTGCTAAGAAAAGCAAATTTTTCTATAATTGGGTTTTGTGTAAAAACTAATTCCAGCTCTTTCTCTTTTATGCCAAGGTCCTCAAAATTTCAATTTTTTCTTTTAGTACTTGCTCCACTTTGTCTTCCTCATAATCATCATTACTCAACCCATCCATCTCTTTTAAAATAGATTCTATGGTAACCTATCCTGTCTCCTCCTCAACAAACTTAGAGTTAAGCTCATCAATAACATCAATAGCATAATAGGCTTTTCTATCATCAGAATTTTGCAAATCATCATAAACATGGAAAGTTACATGTTTATCTTTAACTCTAAAAGTGAGCTTATCTTGTTCCACATCAATTAAAGCTTTACCTGCTACAAGGAACGGTCTGCTAAGAATTATGGGTACCTCTTGATTCTCCTCCATTTCCAAGATCATAAAATCAACTAAGAAAACGAATTCATCAACTTTAACTAGGACATTTTCCACAATACCCTTTGGGTGTTTGACACTTCTATTCGCAAGTTGCAAAGTAACTGAAGTCGCCTTACAATCTCCAAGTCCAATTTTCCTAAAAATAGAAAAGGGCATTAAATTTACACTTGTACCTGAATCAATAAGAACTTTATCAAAACTAAAATTTCCTATGGTGCGAGGAACAGTAAAACTCCCCTGATCTCTTTGTTTTCTTGCTAAATCAGATAAATCCTTTTGGAGAATCATAGAACTTCCGCTATAAACATAACAGGCTCAACCTCATCATATTGTTTATCAACTTCTTCTACCTCTTTACCACTTATAAGCATTATAGCATTAACACCTTTAGGGCTTTTCTTAGTGTTTCTAGATAAAGACCCTGATGGTCTATTACTCAGTTGTTGAGTAATCGTATTGATTTGCCCCTGTAGGTTATTGATGGTGGCCTCAGTCCTATGCATAAAGGTCTTCATGAGTTCTTCCATTGAAGTCTGAGATTGTTGAGGTAGGGCATTCTAAATAAGACCTTATTTTTGAAATCCAGGTGATGATTTAAATGCTATACGCCCTCCTGGATTATAATTGTTTGCATAGGATCCTTGATTACCCTGTGAGAAATTGTTAACATAATTCACTTCTGCTCCACTAGATGAGGATGACGGATTTCCATGAGAAAATTCAAGTGTAGGATGTGGTCCTAAACATAACTCACAATACACAAATTGATTAGTACTACAAGATTGTACAAATGTGAGTTTACGAACCTGAGTGGTGAGAGCTGAAATTTGTGCAGTCTACTAAGAAAAAGCCTTAGTGTCTTTAACATATTCCACATTTGATCTTTTTCTCTCACAATTCCACTTGTGTGCACTAAAGGCTAATTCTTCTATTAAAGCACTTGCTTGATCATAACTTTTACCCATTAGTGAACCTCTAGCGGCTGCATCAATCAAAGATCTCAAATTTTCCTCCAAGCTAAGATAGAAATTTTTAATCAAGAGATTGTTAAGTAATCCATGATGTGGGCATTTTCTAATTGCTTCCTTAAATCTTTCCTATGCCTCATACAATGACTTTATCAATGTCTTATAGATAGATTTTTAGAAAAATTTGTATAACAAAGAATTATCAACATTTGTATTTTTAGAAAACTCATTTTGATATTTTGGAAAATTTAGTTGAGTAACTATTTTTATTCTTTTATTCCAAACGAAAATTTTTCTTAAGTGTTGAAAATAAGGTTACTGAAAGGTGATTTATAGAATAAGGAATTATAAATATTTACATCTTTGAAAATTTTATCATAACAACATCATCTATGGCCATGTATAGGAATGAGTGAAATGTAGGAAGCATACCAATAATAAAATTATTAGCATAATCTCATAAAATAATAAAATTTGGAATAATTAATCAAAATATGCAAATATTAAAGATAAAGTTATGGGAATCTTAGCTTGTTCTCAAGATTCCTCGGGACTTAAATAAATTTCAATCACCATAAAAATAAGAAAATCAAAAAGAAAAAAAAAACATGGAAGTCATGATCTTTTTTATGACTTCCCGAGACTTGAAATATTTTCAATCTCATAAATAAATAAAAAACATCAAATAAATAATTATTGGAGGCTTAGATTTTATCAAGGCTCCTCGAGACTTGAATATTATCTAATCTCATGAAAATAAAAGTAAAATAATCAAGAGCAAAACAAATAAAATGGAAGTCTTAGAATTTTTTTGACTAGGAATTCCCGGGACTTAGATTATGGACAAGTCTCCATTTTATTTTGACTTGATTAAGGACAAGTCTAAAATTTAGATTAAGGACAAGTCTCAAAATTTATATTAAGAGCATGGAATAAATATAAACATGAAATAAATGTTAAATTAGTGAGCCATATGCTCATGTAGATATAAATATGTACATAATTATATTTATACATACAGATCGTTAGATTAGATCTCACAAATATAACAACATAAAGGTAATCTCATCATTATCACAATGTAAATAAGATATGAGTTTCATTTTTGGCTTATTATCCCTAGCTTTTATGCATCATGTGGAGATTTTATCCATAGATAATCAATGAAACAACACCTAATATTAATAAAGATGTATGGGGATTGTTTATCTTAAAAAAATGAAAAAGAAGTACGCTTGAGTTGGAAAATGAAATAGAGCTAGGTTCTATGCAGCCAAGGAGAAAAAAAAAAGAGAGAAAAGAATGAGAAAAAAGAGAAATTTGATAGAAGTTGTAGAGTGCAAGGAGGAGTAAAGGTAGTAAGTATTTATAGATGTAAAACTAGTAATTTCCATGTAAAAAATACATTAAAAGAAAAAGAAAAGGGAAGGGGCAGCTGCTACCATTTTCTTGCAATGGGGAGAGAAAGAAGAAAAAAATTAATTTTAGTAGAAAAGTATAAGAAATAAAGTAAAAGTGTAGCAAAAGTTTTATCGGATAGATAATTGTAAGAGATAGGTGTAAGAAAAACTATAGAGAGGCGAATAGTAGTAAATAGTAAATGAATAGTAAACAAGACAAATAAATTATCGATAATAATAAAAATACATGTAAATAAGCTATATCTGACTTTTTTATGAGCCGTAAAAATTGTATATGATATTTTTATGAATTATCATTACATTATGAGTCTAGATTGTTTATTGGAATATTTTCCTTATTTTGCATCTCGATGCCCTAACTTTGGAAACTAATGCGTTTGGGTATGAAATAAATGAATTTTTGGCGAATATGATCTTTTTAGGTTATAGGACAAAATTTTGAATCATAAACCAGGGTTATCTTGTTTTTACTGTTTTAGGGTTTCAAGCGCGGTCTTGCCATATCTAGATCTTCTAAAATTTATTATTTACTTAAGATGGCTTATAGGGTTCCGATTCGAATTCCAATTTTAAGATTACTCGTAAGATTATAAAATTTAGAAGTTTACACTTATAATATATTTTCACTTCATAATTTGAGTTTACTCTATTTTTTATAATTTACTTAATATTTTAGGATTCTCGGGATTGTCTAATCGAGATTAGGGCTTTTAGTGTTAAATGTTGACTCGGTTTGACTTCTAAATATTAATCTTAGTTTTGACTCTAAGATTCACTTATAAAGTTGCCGAAGAATTTAGGGGTTTACAATTTTTACCATTACTGGTTATTTGGTGATGTTATCTCAATTTACGTGTCAGAGATAAGATAGACGAATTGTTTAGTATAGGTATTTCGAGTAGAGCGATTATTGGATTTTCATTTTTTTTAGTATACTCTTTTTCTTAGGGTTTGGTGTTTAGAGTTTTTCTTATCTTATCATACTTATTAGACATTTAGGGTTATTCAACTTATTTGATATTGTCTAAGGTTTCCAAAACTTGTAATTCATTAGAATCAATTCTAGGGTTTCTAGAGTTCTGTTTTAACTTAGCTCAATTTTTAAGCTTCCTATTTTAGTATTATCTCTAGAATTATTTTTTAAGAGTACAAAAATCTAAGGCTTATAATTTGTGTAAAGATGAGGGTATTTTCTTGGCGGTTGGTTTTGGGGTGGTGTAACTTAGTGATGGAAGTTTGGTTGTTTGGCAATGGAGGTTGAAGGTAGAGAGTTCAATGTTGTGGCATTCAGCATGGTAGACATCATGCAATTCAAATGGGGAAGGATGCTTTGCCAAAAGATTGGAGTGGTCTAGTGGGTTGGTGTGTTTCCATGTCTTTTCATACTCGATAATGAGATGAAGAAGATAATGATCCTTTTCCTCCTCTCTTTTTCATGATAGAAATACATGAGTATATTTAAATTGGTCAATTTAGTATCTAAACTTTGAAATTGACAAATTTAGTACCGTAACGAATTTTTCATGCATACTAACAATATCTCCATCAAGTTCTTTCAAGCACTAAATTGATCAATTTTAAAGTTTTTCAGGTACAAATTGATCAATTTCAAAGTTCTAATACTATATGATCATTTTTAAAGTTTAGATAACTAATTACGTATTTTCCAAAGTTCAAGTACCATTTGTGACGTTATCCCTTTATTAAATGTTATCTACCCTGTTAATCAAATCATGACCAAAAGTTATTATATGTTTATCATATTAAATGTTATATCATTTATTGTTTATCCATTAAGTGGAACAAGAGATATTTCACTAATTATGATATAGGATGTCAAGTCCATTTGTGTTTGCTATCTAAATTAAGATAAGTAACTAGATTTGTGGTTATTATATTCTAATTGCTTCTACATTAGTATTGTCATACCCGAATTAGGGTCAAGACATATCTAATCGCCACGTATAGCACTTGTGAGTTATACGCTAAGAAGAACCTAAAAGAAATATTTATCGTGAATACTTGCTCCACTTTTAGATTCCAAAATCATATGGTTAGATTGTAGAAACAATAGGGTTTAAGTGGTAAAATGTACTTTTCCATAAAATATTTTCAAAAGTTCTCTCATGATAGACAAACATTCAATCCTAAAACCATACCATCAAGTATCTCAAAACAATGAGTACTTTTTATCAATGGTAAAATAAAACTTGAAATATTATTTACAAAGCATAGGCTCCACAAACAAGCTTATAAAGAATTACAAGTTCGAAAACATAAATCATAAGTTAAACCAAAATAAACAAATCCAGCTAATCCTAACCACTTCACTCATCTATAAATTCCTTAAGAGTCGCCCTATACCCAAACACAATCACCAGCATCTAAATTAGCACCTGAAAAGAAAGAAATGGGTTGAAGCTTAGTACAATCGTGATATAAACATGCACAAGATTAGCACACATGCTTAATTTAATGCAATACAACAACCAATAGGTTATATCTTATAATTAAAGTGTAACAAATCAACATTAGAGCACTAGCATTTCAATAACATGCTACTGGGAATTTAAGGGTTTTTAGTAGCAACAATTACTTAGAGGGTTGATATAAAATGCCTGAATACTTATATCCCCGATAGGAACATCTAAGGGAATGATTTTGCTTAGGGTTTATAGCCGTAACACATCTTTACTTAAATACATAATATCATTTGGTTTAGTCAGTCCCATACACATCAATTGAATTCATATTACTTCTAGCTAAGCATAAGAAAACGTTATTCCGATACCATTTCCCCTATTAGTTACTTGCGGAGCCACTTATGAATTATCATTAACAATGGTAGGAAGTGACTTAAGCATTTAATTACTGTGTTGATATCACCTAGCAAGGTTATCGCTCCTTGGACCTGATTAAACTACACAAGCACAATTATCAATCAATTATTAAGTCATCTTTAAATACTAATTTGTTTAGGATGCCTATCCTAACACACTACGTACAACTTACTATAGATTTAGCATAACATCCACCATTAGAACAAAACCAAAGGGTAGGAAAGGGTAAGTCAGATGTTATCCATGTATATGTTAAGAAATTAATTCGTATAAGCCTTTAAATAAATTATCAACTTATATGAAATACTCATTTTTCAAGCAATTATACCTTTGAAACAACATACTCTCTTATTATTTATGTTCTAGTCTAACATATTACAATTTCATGATATTTAATCCAATTACAAGTTATTATGGCCGTATAAAAGTTCATTAGTTAAATTAATAATTAAATAACTTGTTAGACTCTAAAAATTTAGTAAGCTCATATTACTTAATATGTCTATATTAACCTAATGTAGCAAAGTTGAATAGAATTAATAATGAAGCTCATTTTAGCTTAATAAAGTCTATTAAGTCAAGTTGAACTTAGATCTATTAACTAGTTCATTTTATCTCTAGGATTCATATTAAACATAATTAGTTATTAAATCTATTAATACAATTTATAAACGAAAGTGCATGTAATATAAACATGAACTTAACTCATTCCAATTTATAAGTATCAATATATATATATCATTTATTATTTTTTATTTATTTTATATAAGTACCAGGGGATGGATCACGCCTGTGATGAAAGTCATTACACATATCACTAGCCTTGTCAAGCCCATGATTAAGGGTGATAGAAAGAACAAAGGAGATCATGCTCTCAATAATGGCCATGATATGAATCACAGCTCAAAATTGTGCTCGTGATCAAGATTTATCAAAAAGTCATAAAGATGCAGATGAGATCATATATTGCATCACGCCCATGATTGGCTGGCCTAGGCTATATCATGACCGTGATTGAGTCTATTTTCCATTTCTACATGTATCACTTGTTGTATCACACTCGTGATGCATAAGGTCTCAACTTTTACGTTTTCCATTGTTCACTTTTCTAACTAGTTCTTATGGTGTCATTTTCAGCAAAAACATCTCAAAATCAACATACGAAATCATATTCTTGACTTTATAATACTCTATACATATTTCTACAATACTTTCTCATTGCATTTCATCAAACACCTAGTCTACACAAATATGTACATATTTAGGTTTTAACATATATGTTTAGATATCACTAATTTATCAATATCATCATAAATTCTACATGTATTTAACACTAATTTCATCTAATGCATATGTTTAAAACAATCAATTAAAGAAATAAACTAAACTTACTTGTCTAGCAAACATAAGCAATTTAAATCTTCACTGCACGGTCAAAATTTAAAACCTCTAAAGTCGTTCGAATCGAAAAGTTGTGATATACGCAAGAAGTCGATGTTTCCGAGTTCATGTCTTGTTTTATTGGTTATCGATTCTTCCTGGAAACCTTCTAGCTATTAATGACCACCTATAGCGATTAAGGTCCTTGCCAGCAGCGACACATAGCAATTAAGGTCCTTGCCAGCAGCAAGCATCGATGACGGCGGTTGTTGTTTTTATAGAATTTTTTATTTTGTATTTTTTATAATTTTAAATCGATATTCAGAATTTTAGTTATTTTTAATTATTTATTAAATTTATATTAATTTAATTATTTTATTAATTTAAATTAATAATTTTTAATGAATGATAAAATACCAAGTGTCAAAACTTCACGAAAAAAAACTAACAGCATTATTATTATTACTTTTTTTTCTCATTATAATGATAAGGTAGAACTTGAATCTACGACTTTTTACTTGAGAGACCAGAGAGATGCCACTAGGATATAATTGCATTGGCTAGCAGCATTAAGAAAACCCTTGCTTGTAAGCTTTTACAAAAATTAAGGACTTAAACAAAGAAAAAATAATTTAAGATTTAAATAGAAAAATAGTAAAACATTGAAGAGTAAAAATATATTTTCCCTTTTTTGAAATCAGTAAGTAGACAAATAAATTTTCATTATTTTCTTCGTTCAAATTTTGTTCTGCATTTTTTTTTCAATCATAGTTTACAATGTTGGGTATTTCCTTACATCTCTATGTTAATGATCTATTTTGTTTTGATCCTCTTATCCCTGATAGTGTGTGTATATATATACACACACACACATTTAAATTCTGACGATGAAAGATTATAAAAAATGCATATATGTCTCATATTAATCATATACAACATAAAAAAAAAAAAAAATCTAATCGCTAACTTCTTTAATTTAATTATTTGAAAAATGGGATTTATAATTAGTTGAGGGGGTCGCAGTGCTTTTTTTTTTTTTTTTTTCCCCCAAACCAGAGGTTCCATGTATTTGGAGGTGGATGTGCAATTTACCCTTTAATGTGTGTTAAATATTGTTAACTATTCTTGAAGCATCTAAAGAAATATTATAATCAAAATCCATATACTCAAAACATATCATAAAAATTTTAACATAAATCAATTCTCCATATTGGAATATATGTCTCAAGTGATTTTAGGCATTATTAAAAATACTACAACGAGTAGTTGCTTAAAGATAAATATAATTAATAAAAGAGAATTTGTCAATTCTTTCTGGCTTCTTATTTCTATGCCCAATCCAGAAAAAAAGACATTATATATAGTAACTTTCTATGCGCACTCTAGCATATTCAGCATGAAATATAAATAAGCTTATGCAAACGTGAGCAAAACAATTCCACATCAAGTTCTTTTAGGTACTAAATTTTGTTTTTGTCTATATACTAGCATATCCACATATAGTTCTTTCATGTACTAAATTGATCAATTTCAAAAATTTTCAAATACTAAATTGATCAATTTCAAAGTTTAGATACTAAATTAATCTTTTTCAAAGTTTAGATACCTAATTGCATATTTTACTAAGATTAAAGTACCATTTGTGATATTATCCCTTTATTAAATGTTATCTACCCTCTTAATCAAATCATGACCAAAAGTTATTATATGTTTATCATATTATATGCTATATCATTTATTATTTATTCATAAGTGGAACAAGAGATATTCACTAATCATGATATGGGATGTTGGGTCCATTTGTGTTTTTCTATCTAAATTAAGATAAGTAACTTGATTCATGGTTTTTGTATTCTAATTACTTAGGCATTAGTATTGTCATGCCCTGAATTAGGGTCAGGACGTGTCTAATCACCACGTATTACACTTGTGTGTTATATGCTCAAGAGAACCTAAAAGAATTGCTTATCGTGAGCACTTGCTAACAACTTTCAAATTCTAAAATCATATAGTTAGTAACTAGAAACAACAAGATTTGTAGCATTAAAATGTACTTTTTCATAAAATATTTTCAAAAGCTACTCTCTTGAGTAGACAACATTCAATCCTAAAATCATACCATCATATATTGCAAAACAATGAAAACAAAATAAAACTTGAAATATTATTTACAAACCATGGGCACCATAAATAGGCCTGTTGAATTACAAAACATAAATCACAAGTTAAAACAAAATAAAAAATCCAACTATCCTAACCACTTCACTCATCTACAAATTCCCTTAGAGTCGGCCTATGCCCGAATACAATCGCCACATCTAAATCAGCATCTGAAAAGAAAGAAATGAACCGAAGTCTAGTATAACAGCAATACAAACACACAAAATGGGCACACATGCTTAATCTAATGCAATGCAATTACCAACAGGTTATATCTTATAATTAAAGTGTAACAAATCGACATTGGAGCACTCACACTCCAATAAAATGCCATTGGGAATTTAGGAATTTTGAGTAGCAACAACTGCTTAGGAGATTTATATAAGCAACCTGAATACTTATATGCCCTATAGGAACATCTAAAGTAATAGTTTCATTTAGGGTTTACAGTCGTAATGCTTCTTTACTTAAATCCATGATATTATTTAGTTCAGCCAGTCCCACAAACATGAACTAAATAAATATTACTTATTGCTAAGCATAAGAAAACCTTACCTTGATACCATTTCCCCTATCAGTTACCTGCGAAGCCAATTATGAATTATCATTAACAATGGCAAGGAGTAGCTTAAGCACCTAACTACTATGCCAACATCGCCTAACAAGGTTGTCACTCCTCATTCTAGATTAAACGACACAAAGCAGTCATCAATCAATTGTTAAGTCAGCTTTAAATATTATTTTGTTTGGGATATCTATCTTGGCACTCCACATGGCATAACATCCTCTAATAGAACAAAACCGAAGGGTAGGTCAAAAGGTAAGTTATATGCCATCCATGTATCTGTTCAATAAATTAATTCATATAAGCCTTTAAATAAATTAACTTATATGAAATACTCATTTTTCTAGCACTTGTACCTTTGAAACAACATACTCTCTTATTATTCATGGTCTAGTCTAACATATTACAATTTTATGATATTTAAGCCAATCACAAGTTATTATGGTAGTATAAAAGTTCACTAGTTAGATTAATAACTAAATATAACTTGTTGGACTCTAAAGAATTTACTAAGCTCATATTAATTAATATGATTGTATTAACTTAATTTAGCAAAGTAGAATAGGATTAATCAATAAAGTTCATTTAAGCTCAATAAAGTCTATTAAGTCAAGTTGAACTTAGATCTATTAACTAGTTTATTTTATTTATAAACCAAAGTACCATAATATAAACATAAACTTAACTCATTCCTATTTATACAAGTATCAATATATATCATTTATTATTTTATTTATTCATTTATTTTTATATAAGTGTCAGGGGATGAGTCATCGTGATGTAAGTTTTTATACATATCACTAGCCTTATTATGCTTGTGATCAAGGAAAACAAAAGGAATAGAGGAGATCATGCCATCAATAACAACCATGATATGAATTGCAACTAAAAATCGCACCCATTATCAAGATTTATCATAAAGGCACAAAGATGTAGAGGAGATCATAGATTGCATCATGTCCGTGATTGGCTGACATAGGTTGTGTCATGCCCATGATTGAGTCCATTTCCCAGTTCTGCATGTATCATGGATTGGATCACCCCCGTGATGCATAAGGTATCAACTTTCATGTTTTCCTTCGTTCACTTACCTAAATTTAACTTTTGTATCTAATTCTTATGGTTTCATTTTCAATAAAAACATCTCAAAATCAACATATGAAATCATATTCTTGACTTTATAATGCTCTAATACATATTTCTATATTATATTTTTTTCATTGCATTTCATCAAACACCTAGTCTACACAAATATGTACATATTTATGTTTTAACATATATGTTTATATATCGCTAACTTATCAAATATTGTCATAAATTCTACATATATTTAACACTAATTTCATCTAAAGCATATGTTTAAAACAATCAATTAAAGAAATCAACTAAACTTACTGGTCTAGCAAGCATAAGCAATTTAAATCTTCATTATTACTACCACCTCAAGTTCATGAAGCTTCTTCAACCTAATTTCCTACTTTAGTCTTGATTTTTATCTTTAATTTCACCTAATATATTATTGAAATAGAGATTTGGGTTGATTATTGAGAGGGAAAAAAAAAGAGAGAGAGAGAAATGAAGTGGAAGAGAGGGAAACTAGAAAAGAAGAGGAAAAGAAAAGGAAAGGAAAAGTGGGTTATGGTTTTCTAAGGGACAAATATTTACATGTATGTTGGGCTTGAATGGGTTTAGGCCTCTTAAATTTGGATTAGACTTCTTAAATTTTGAGCTTTATGAATTTGAAATAATTTAAGAAGTAAGCAAATTTAGGGAACAAAAATTAATTATTTGAATTAGAAATTTCGCTTATGGATTCAATTGGTTGGAGTTTGATATTTAGTTTGAGTTTGAGAATTTAGGACTCAGGAATTGATATTTATGATCAAATTGTAGGATTTATTGTCACGACTCCAAATGGGGGGCCTAACAGGATTTATCTAAAGCCATCACATCACGTGTGCACCCGTAACATGAGAGCCGTCTTGTATGTCAAAGTATACAAGACTCTATTTATTTATAAATGTGTATCATACAAATGATATAATATATTACAGTATTTCAATTATGGAATCCGGTTTTCCAATTTCCACCAAGATCGCAGAGAATCGGTATCCCCCACCAAATAGTGAAATTGGGTTTCCAAACTACAACATACAAAATTCAAAATTCATCTAATTTACATACTAAGTTTCCATATCCTACATCTCTATCTTTAATAAAGTTCATTGGAGAAGCTCTCTTCACACATTCCTAGCCCAATCCCAGCTAGTAATAATCCTGCACAAAAACTGTAGAGGAGTGAGCGAACCACGGGCTCAGTGAATAACCAAACTTATCACAACAAGCAAGTTATTATCAATCATATGTAATGCATCAATCAAACACATGATCAATTACAAGCTTGGACAAACCGGAATCCAAACAGGATGGAGATTTACGCCCTCTCATCGGGGTTGAAGGAACCAATCCCTGAATCACCTACCCAGGAGAAACTAAGTACACAGGAAACCATAATCCTCACAATTATTATCTCTTTATGTTAATGATGTTTTAAACACTCAGTTCTTGTTTTGTACCTTAGAAACTCCACTAAGTGTTAGACATTTCACAGCGATACCATGGGCGGCGTCCTTCATTACCAGTTAGTTCCCATGGAACCGACAAAACAAATGTAAGCTTGCGTAGAACTACTAGCCCTCGGCCTAGAAAAACCAAGCATTACCAGAGAACCGAAATTTAAACACGTAGTAGGCATTCCTAAAAACATAATGCAGTTTATGCAAATCGAGCAATGCATGTCCGTTTCATTTATAGTACCGACAGTTGTTAATCAAGTTTAAAGCAATCATACAATTTACAGACAATCATCAACATATTTCATACAATATTTATCATACAATAGGATTGTCGCTTATATTATGATAATTTGCCATTCAATCATACACCACGCATCATGTTGTATCCCAATCCCGCATGCATATCAATTGAATATATATATATATGTTATTCCAAATGCAACTATACTACAAGCACAAACAATGTAACAAGTCTAAGTTACTCACTTGTGGTCCTCGCTAAGTTGTTGTATAAGCTACCAGAAATTCGAGTATTGATCTATTTTCCTATGAAAGGGAATAACAGAGATTTATTATTGAATTATTTCTGCAAGAGAAGTCTTCCTATAATTAAAGGCGCTGATTCTAATCGTCGAATATTAGACTAAACCCGTTACTTTAATTATTGCATCATTAAATAATTTAATTAAATCATTTTAGATACCTAAATATTCCGTATCAGTGTTTGCTATTGCTATCTATATTTTTATTCAAGGGGTTTGTCTTTTCTTAAGTTCTACTGCTTTTAATAGAAGATTTTTATTTATTAAATCTTTGCCCGTCAACCTTATCTGTCTCTCAATTGGGTATTTTTATTTATTTAAGGGTATGTTTTAGTATCTATATCTTTCAAAAGTTATAAAAATCGTATGTAGATATATCAAATTTCTATTATACTTCAGTTTCATTCTTATTGTAAAACAAGCTAAGTTTAATATTACAATATTATTAGTAATATTAGTTTTGGAACGTTAATATCAATATTAGTAATAAATACAGATATAATAATAATAATCATCTTCATACTATTGGTAATTAATAGTATTAATGACAAAAATAATAATAGTATAGATGATAATATGAATACAGTAGCATTAACGTGAAAATAACAATATTAATAATCATTCATAACTCTAAATGAAAATATCATCAACATCGAATAATATACTCAGTAGTAATATTAATAGCAATACTTATAATCATACTTATAGGAATAACAGTAAAGTTGATGTTGGTTTATTAAGACAGTAAACTGAATGATTTTCTAGTTTGTGATTTCTTAAGTATTGATTCTTACAGTAAAGGAATTTTTATTGTTTAATTCTTTTAATTTTCTTTTGATTGTATATTATTTTAGAGGATCTCATTGAAGCCTTCATTCATATCCTAAGTTCATTCATGATTTATAGAGGTAATAATATGCGTAATTTCTATGAATTTGTTCATAATACTTTTCTTATAATGTAGAACTCCTAATCATGCCTTTAAAGCTTGATTTATCAAGTTTTATGTTCATGTAAGGTTTTAGAAGCATTAGACATGAATTTAGACTAGATTAGATGAAATTCGAGTCTTGTTTTGTCTACTTTATTCCAAAATCCGAATTTACTATTACCATATTTATAATATTTTTAAGTTGTTGTCTTCCTTAGTTGATAATATCTAAACATTTCTCATACATCAACAATCCATCTACTTGAATTCATCAATGATTTAACAACTTCTTCCAACTACATAACTTTCTTTTAATGTTCAATAATTTATCTTAAAGTCTATACACAAGTATAACAAAGATAGGTTGATAGTTTAGAATTTACCTTGGCTTGGAATAGAAAAAGGATTTTCAACTCCTTTCTAAGCAAGAATCAAACCTATATCAAAGGTTAGATGATGAGTTATTAACTAAATTATAAGTTAGCATCATTAACTATAGTGGTAGCTTACAATTTCTAACCAATATTCTTACCTTGTTAAGCTAGCTTCCTCCTCTTGAACCTTAGGTTAACTTAAGACTTTTGATTTGGTTTTAGATGTTGCTGGAGAGGGGAATTGATGTTGTTGATGAGCTTAGTGTGTAGCTAGGATATGGAAGAAAGCTAGGGGTTTATGGTTGATTATACAAGGGTTTCTAAGCTTCTAAGTTGAAGGTTGTAATGGGAAAAAGAAAAGGAAAAATGGCTGGACGCACTTCTCTTTGTAGCTATATTTTTGGGAGGATTTTGTGAGAGTTATGAGCTCAAATTGTGTCTAACTTAAGCTTATATACATACACTAAGACTAGGCTAAGTTTTAGAGGCTAAGGAAAAGGTTTTGGGCTTGAAAAAGATGCAAAATAGCAGCTGGAATATTTGATACGAATTCGTCATTTTTGGCTTGCAAATTTAGACTTTGTTTTGACAGAATTTGTAGTTGTTTAAAGGATATTTATGGGGTTTGTTTGTTAGTAAATTAAGGCTATTAAATAGTGGTTTATTTGGTGTATTTGTAGTACAAGTTGGCTGAGAAAAATCGGAGCAAATGAAGGGCTTATAGATCATGTTCCAGCTGTTGTTCTCGGGTAAGAGTTATAGTGCACATTTGAGAACGATTTTGGACGAATTTGTATGGAATTTGTGGTTGATTTCAAGGGGCATTAATTGTGTTTGTTTGGTACTTAATTAGAGTTGTTTATGTGTGTAAAATAGGGGCTCAAGTTACAAGAAAATCGGATAAAATTTCGTGTGAAATCAGAGGTCAAATTCTAAGTTTGCTGCTGCATTTTGTTGAATTCTCCTCTGTTTCCAGCTGGTGTTTTGGTGAGTTTTTTCAAAGCTAATTGGTGTTGATTTGGTTGTTTGTTTAAATTACAAATTATTAGTATTTAATGTTAATCTGATGTGGATTGCTTTAATTGGATTTTATGTCTTTTTCCAGTTAATTGTGTGTTTAAATTTGCTCAAATGTTTGAATGTGAAGCCTCCTGCTGCAACCAAAATTTCCTCCTCTGCTGCAGTTTTCACATTGGAATGGAGCTACTTCAACTAGCAAATATAAGTTGGTTTTCTTCTTCATTTAATAAGGATCCAAGCTGGAATCATTTGGTTGGTTGGAAGGTCATTTTCAGATTGGAACTTGATGCTTAAATTTGGTTTAAAGTAAACATGAAATTTAGAAAATTTTAATGCAGTGGAAGTCCAACTTGCAGCCGGGAAAGCGGAATTCTGCACAGGATGCTGCACACCGTTTCCATATTTATGTGATTCCCCTTTGCTTCCGCTTGGAATTTTGCAGCCGTGATTTCCAGTTTGTTGGGTGACTCGGTGTGGAAACTCTGCAACGGTGAGTTCCAAATGTTTCCAGCTGTTTTTAGGTGCTCTGTTCTACCATCCGAGCCTTGTGCTGCACGCTGGAGGATAAGCTGTGCGTGACGTCCAACAGCATCGTTCGTGTGCTGTGCGTGGGAATGAGCTGCGGGATCATCCACTTCTTCAGCATCCGCGGTTCCATCTGTAGCGCGTGGAGGAAAACTTCTGTCTGTGATTTCATATTTCCGTGAGCTTCAGCGATACATCTTGCGTGCGTGAGCTCCTTTGCTCCGTGAGCTTCAGCGTGGAGACTTCTCATAAATTCTGCTAAATTGGTTTTGTTTTTTTTTATTATTATTATTAATTATTATTAGTTAACTGAAATAATTTAACCAATATTAATTTATAAACGTATGTTTATATTCATTACGTACAAGTTTTATCGAAATAGAATTTCCTAAGTTATTACAAAACTCTAAATTGTTTAGACGTACAAATTTTTTAGTTTCGATTTTATACAATTAATTATTTTTAGTATTTTAACTTACGTGATCAAATTTTTCAAATTCAATAAATTAAATTATGAACCAAGTCTTAATGGATTCAAAATTTCCTAACAAGTATGACAACGGGTTTGAAATTTTAATTTTAGATCTAGATTAATATTTATTGATTGGTATTGGTATATATTATGTATTTATAATCTAAGTATTTCCTTGTTAAATTATTGTTTTATACCGATAAGTTCTATTATATTTTATTGGTTTTGAAATTTTAAAGCTCTTTCTAATTATATCTTGAATTATTAGTTCAAGATACGAAATCTCGTTTTTGGTATCTATTAAGGTTACGGAAATTTTTATTCGGGTTTTTCAAGCTACGAATGAGTTTGTTATAATCCATAGATCTATTCTAAGATTTTTGTTGAATCATATATTTGATTTTAGTTTCACCTTTGCTGATTAGCTTATTTTCCAGTTATGACAATTATTAAAGGTTACATTGGCAATTCGAGATTCAATTTCTAAAATCTGTAAATCTTTTAGTTGGAGTGTTAGTGCAATTTAAATATTCATTTAAGATCCAGATTCTTAGATATTGATCTATTTTACCAAATATTATATTTTACTGTATAGGATCTATTTATACTAATTTGTTATTAACAACCTATTTTTATCTAGGGCCACTCAATATTGTTGATAGATTAATAGTAGCTTGAACATTATTATTTTATTGTTTAACAAACGTGTGATTTATTTTCCAAGTATTGAGCTTAAAAAAATTTCAGTAATTTATATTAACGATTGGTTTATCATCATTTTATAAATTATTTGAGATCATAGAAGTTACAGTTTTGTATTTCGAAATATTTTTATTAGTAACGATTCTTAATCTTTCTAACTATAATCAAATTCATTCTTTGACATTTTAAATCGAGAAAAATTTGGAGTGATTTTTACTACTAGTTCCAATTATTCAATATAATTCTACATTATATTTTTAATATTTGTTAAAATTAGATTACGTAAAATTTGGGGGATTACATTTATTCTAGGGATTAAGGAATTGGAATTTGGATAACGATAACTAGATATTTAGGGGTTTAAGTGGTTAAACTTAAGAAATTGAGTTCAATTGGATTGTTGAGGAGGATTGAGAAATTTGATTCATTGAAATAGGTGATTGTGGTATTTGAAATCTCTAATTTCAATTAAATCTATTTACTAATTCGATTATGTCAATCTATCTAATCATTTCTTATAATTTACTTGATTTATTTAATTAAATGATCTAAATTCAAATTTTAAATTAAATTAAAATTAAAATTCAAAATTGGTCACCTTTATACTATTAGTTTCTAACATTTCTGACTTAGATTGACTAAAATTTGCGGTGTTTCGAGTATATTTGCTTAAGTATCCATGAGGGGTCACCCATCACTACTAGAAAACTAGCCTTTAGAGACAGAAAATTTGCGACGGAAAATTTCTGTCTCTAAAAAAATGAATTAGAGACAGATTTGCGACGGATTTATGATGACATGAATTATGAATAATCTTCTAATTTTTATATGCTTTTGCGACGGAATTTGCGACGGATTACACATTGATATGCGACGAAAATTTTTCCGTTGCAAATTTGTCTCTGATTTTAGAGGGAAATAAATTATTTTAGCGCCAATTTCTATTTTTTTAAATTCTGTTGCAAATTTGTCTCTAAACTAAATTATTACATATATGTATATATAAATAATTATGTTTAAAATTTATTTTAAATTATACATATCTAATATATATATATAAATGTGCATTATATAATAAGGACATATATTATATTTGTAAATTAATTTTATATATAATAAACTATAATATGTATAATCATTGTTATTTACAACTAATTATATATTTTATTTATAATATATTTAACATTACATTACATTACATATTTATATATATAAAGTATAAATTAAAATAGTACTTAAAACATAAAATATTATATTTATATCTTATTATACATTCTTTTACATAATAACTTATATAAAAACTCAAATTATACAACTTAATAAAATAGTGTATAATAATATAATATGTTATATGCAAGTAATATCATAAAATACTAATTAAAAATAAAGTATATTTCAATAATAATATATGTAAAATAAAATAATTAATATAAAATGTAAACTTAGTATATTTAAACATATACAAATATATAAATAATATATTATATTTTAATAATATATTAATAAAAAATATATATATTCATATTATTTATAATTTTTTATTATATATTTATTATGACTATTCATATATTTTTTAATATAAAAAAATTTATTATATATATCTTACATAATTTATATTTACATACTATATTTTATTTAAAATATAATAACATATTTCGGGAAAAAATAATATACTATGTAAAAATATAGTATATTTAAGTAATAAAATATGTAATATATAATAATTAGTTAAATATATTTAAATTGGTATTATATTATTTTATTAATATAATAATGAAAAATATATTTTTATATTGTTTACATTATATTATAATTTATTAAGTGCAACAAAAATGAAATAAAAAAATAAACACATTAATTAAAAATATACAATTTATTAATTTAATATAAATATTAAATACTAATGTAAAAAGTATAATTATATTATATATCATTAAATATATATATATATAAATTTATATGTATACATTATTTATATTTACATAATATTAATATTTTTTAATAATAATATCATATTTGGAAAAAAATTATAATATATTACTGAAAATATTATATGTTTATAATAAATATATAATTTAAAATAATTATTATAAAATGTAAACATTGTATATATTAATATTATATACTATTTCAATAAAATATTAATGAAAATCCTTAATAAATATGTAAAGTGAAATTATATAAAATAAAAATAAACTATAAAAGATATATAAATGTTTTATAGTTATAATATTGTAAATTGTGGTATCTCTTAAATAAACAGTAGTGGAACTTTACTCATGAAGATACGAATTGGTTTATCGGTTTAGTGCTTGTGAAAACTTCAATGTTAAATGTGCTTAGTATGTAGCATTCTATAATGGGTGACCTCCTGGGAAGGATAAATAAGAGGTAAATATGTATTTTTTTAATAATTTGTCTTAGAATCAGAGACAAATTTGCGACGGAATAATTTTATTTAATATTTACTAATTGGATATTTAAAAATAACTAATTATAAAACAGAGACAAATTTGTGACAGAAATTCCGTAGCAAATTTGCGACGGAAAATAAATCTGTCTCTAAAAGAATTAGCGACGATGATTTTTGAAACAGAAATTTGCGACGGAAATTCTGTCTCTGAAAGTCTTTAGAGACAGATTTTTCACTTTCAGAGATAGAATTTTTTGTCTCTAAAGCCAAAATTTCTTGTAGTGCATGTATGTGCTTCAGCCAGTCTTATCTCTAGTAGGTTTTGCAGCTCACCAATATTATTTTGGATATTTAACTCTAGGTACGGATGATTTATCGAGATTGACACGTCTTCGAAAAACCCTTTGTTGTGGAGATGGGTGCCGACGCTTATACACCATGTGCTTGATGCCGTGGATATTACACATTTATGTGAACTACAAACTGTCTCGTTGATATTACACTGTTTGATTTTCACTATATTTAGGAGTCCCTTTAATTTTATATATATCATATTATATATATATTTAGCAAATATTTTGTTAATTTGGACTTAAAGATAAAACGCTATTTAAATACTATAACTTCTTAGTCTTTTATATTATTTTACTAGTACCATATAACTTTCTGTATAAATAAGGCAATTAATATTTCAATAACTGCTCTTTTTTATATCTTTCTCAATGTTCCAAATAAAATCTTCATTTTCTAAACAAATATAAAGATATTTATTTTTTTCTCTTAAAATATTAATTGTTTATATAATTTTTGTATCTCTACACTGGTTTTTTTTCTTCATTTTTATTTCAAATTTTTAGTATTTTATTCGTTATATTTTCTCAAATCATTCGATATTTGTGTACATAAATTTATTCAATAATTATATTTTTCTACGTTTTATTGCATTAAATCTATTTTTACACACATATTGCGATGCACCTCTACTAATATAAATATATATACACACACTTATAGGATTGTAGTGATTGGTTTTGAGTTTTCCCTTCCCATGTTTAAGAATACTACAAAATATTCGCATCTTGAAAATCTCAAAACGCGATAATTTATCTTGGACAAAGATGTATTTCTATTTTTCTTTTCCCCTTTAATTGTTTTCATTAAACTAAATTAATATCATTCTAGACAGCTGTATGCCATGCTATGATATTATTATAAATTTTTGTCGTGTCTCCGTAAATATTAACCGCTCGATATCCCGAAGAGGTTTCTTAAGTGGTTCCAACTTCTAATACTTTACGTTTTAATAAAGAAATCTTCCAATTAAAAACAAGGCCAACTATTCACAATTTTTCACTCGACATGCTGTACGTCATGCAATGACCATGCCAATATTTGCCAACTTATCTACTTTGTCCGTGTTTGACTAATATATTATTGCCTCAATGTGAAACCCTCGTTATTTCGTAGATGCTTCTGAAGTAGCTTTGTGATATATGTATAAAGAAATTAACCAAATTAAAACATAGTCAACAATTTGCCTTGTAACTTTTAAAGCTGTGAAAGTTCCCTGAAAATAACATGGTCAAATATATGCCGACCATGTGCAATTTCTTGGAACACTCTCTGATTCTCATGAGACAACAACCATAGTTGGTATCTTTGTGTTTTCCGAGACGATGATGGACTTAATTAAGGAGGGGAGCTTGCAAGTTAACTTCCACGAACAATCAGCAATTACAAAATCTGCATATCAATTTTCCTAAGAACTTTGCAACCATTGCAGATCTTGGAATAGAAAATTATATAATATAAGATAAATTGCATAGATCCCTTACTTTTAGAAAGTCCATACTTACACCTCTAAAATATTTATATATCCTACTTTTTAATGAGTTTTGAAATATATTTATAGAGGGGAGAGCCGGAGAGGGCACGAGAGAAATAAGATATTTTTTTATACTAAGAAACAATAAATTTTTATGATAACATTACAAAAATATAACCTTGTGAGCAAAAAGTGAATGAAAAAGCGATAATTTAGTGTAGATAGATTTTATATTCATAGTCGAAGCTTAATAACAAATAAGATAATTTTTTTTATCTTATAATATATATTGTGTCGTACATTTGTAGATATTTTTGTTATCTAATTAGTTCCATAGTTTGAGATTTTATGGCTATTTTTTAAGGGAAAAGTACGTTTGCAGTCTTCAATGTGTTATGTTTTACTATTTAAGTCATAAACTTTTTTTTTTTCCTATTTGAACTTTTAAATTTGCAAAATTTTACAAAAGAGGAATTTCTTAATACCGTTTGTTTTTCCATTAAATTTTGACACTTCACATATTTTCATTAGCTAGAAATTATCAATTTAAATTAATGAAAAAATAAATTAAGATAAATTTAATAAAATAATTAAAAATTCTGAAAATTAATTTAAAATTGTGAACTTTAATAATAGAAAATTCTATACATATATATATGATAGGGATACATTTGACAAACAACCACTGCCACTAATGGGACAACTTCGACTTCCTTCTCCTTACCAAGCGCAAGGACTTGTTGCGATCTATCATAGTTTTCAATGATGAGTATTCCATTACATCGCTATGTTAATGATCTATTTTGTTTTGATCCTCTTTTCCCGATAATATATATATATACATCTACATATATATAAATCCTGACAATGAAAGATTATAAAAAATGCATATATGTATCATATTAATCATATGCAACATAAAAACAGAAAAAAAAAATCTAAGCGCTAATTTTTTTAACTTAATTATTTAGAAAGTGGAATTTATAATTACTTGAGGGGTCTGAGTGCTAATTTTCATTTTTTCTTTTTTTGCAAAACAGAGGTTCCAAGTATTTAGAAGGTGTACGTACAATTTACCCTTGAAAGTATGTTAAATATTGTCGACTATTCATGAGGCATCTAAAGAAATATTATAATCAAAATCCATATACTCAAAACACATCATTAAAACTTTAACATAAATCAATTCTCCACATTGGAATATATGTCTCAAGTGATTTCAGGCATTATTAAAAATACTATAACGAGTGGTTGCTTAAAGATAAATATAATTAATTAAAGAGAATCTATCAATTCTTTCTGGCTTCTTATTTCTGTGCCCAATGCAGAGAAAAAACATTAGAGATAGTAGCTTTATACATATTCAACATGAAATATAAATAAGCTTATGCAAATGTGAGCAAAATCACGAGTTAGTGAAGTAGCCATGCATGAATTTTAAAATTTATCTGCTCTTGATCTTAGATTAGGGAACAATGAACCGCCATCCATTCCCAGGCCATCCACCAGTGTCTCCCTTAATCAACTTCGATTTATAACCTCCTCCAATGATCTCCATCAGTCCATAACTAGCAGCATCAATTTCAATCATTCCACCATATTCAGTAAGCAACAAGCGGACTTATCCCCGAGTCCAACAAGATGACCCAAATGGCAGCAAGGTCTCCAAATCTTCCGCGTAAACACGACAATCCTAAGTCATTTAGTTTGTATATGAGGGAGCATAGTCCCTTTCAGACCATCCTTGCACTCATCTTTGGGAGTGATGGCTTATATGATGCCAACGTTATGCAATGCGGGATTAGATTTTATTATGATTCAAGACGATAATTAATCTAGCTATGGGCACCAACAAATTAAATAAACATTCACGAAATAATGGACAATCAACACAACATACATAAATTTTTTAAAAAATCATCCATGATCGAAAAGGCAATCACAATTCATTTTCATATCAAGCGACTATATCATGTAATTATATTTAGGCAAATTACATCAAAAGACATGAACGTTAGAGACTATGTTCATTTAAGATATCAATATTTCGAATAGTTAAAAAGAAAACAACATCTAAGTGAAATTTAACTAAAGTATCAACATTTCAAGTGGTTCAAAAAAAAAAAATCAACATCACAAAGTAAGTCAAATAGAGTATTCATAACTGAACATTGAGAAAAATAAAAGAAAATAAATGTAAAAATTAATTTCTTAAATGAACTTTATGAAATGTTGATACCTTATTTGATGTATTTTAAAATGTTGATTTGAGTTTTTTATTCAAAATATTTATCCTTGAAATAGACTTATCACAAACGTTGATACCATGTTATGTAATTTGCTCGTTTATATTTGATCTCATACTTGCCCAATTATACGTTTGTAGGTATACACACATTTTATTAAATATATATCACAATGAATTGACTCCTATGTTTTTTGTTTTCTTTTTTTGCCAACTGACTGCTGGATTCATTCAAACCAAATAATCGATGCACTCAGTGTTGCCGTAAGCAGATTACAGTTTTTACTATCATATGACGAAGCATGTTGATAGATATATTTTTATTCTTGGTATAGGCGGCACAGATAAGACAATCTATCAAGGTCTAAAATTTAGAAAAAAAAAGAAAATAAATTAATATAATCTATATCTATAACAAATTTTTGTGTCCATTAAATCATAAGGAATTATTCTCGGTGAGATTTTAATTTTCTTTTCATTATAACAGATGATTTAAATCTGGTTTATCTCACTCGAAAGACAACATTATTAGATTATAAGGCTATCAGCAAGTCTTGATAAGATGGACTATAGTTTATATAAAGTTAATTAGGAGTTTAAATAATATTGGTATTGAATTACAAAATAAAACTATCATATAAAAGTTACAGAGTGACATTTATACTTATATTATCATATAATCGTAATTAAAATAATTTTGAAATTTCTAGCTTTTATTCGGTAAGTTACAACAGACCTCCATTAACAATTATGGTGTTGGCTTTAGGTAGGGATGTAACCGAGTTGGCTTTTATAGGGTTTCCAACCCATCTGACCCATTAAAAACCCCATGGGGTTCAACCCCATAGGGTTATAGGGTCAGGTTCGGATATATAGTAAAAACCCTATAGGGTTATAAGGTCAGGTTTGGATCATATAACAAATCCGATGGACACCCGATAATTCGTATTATAATTAGAAAACATAAATAAAAAAATTACTAAAGGAGTAAAGAGAAAAAAGAAGACATGAAAGAGCTACTATCTTTTTTGTCTCCTAAGGATGTTTTTCTTTTATATTGATGGATTAGTTACAAATTTAGAAATTTTTATTAAATTTTGTTCAAGTCATGTTTCCTATGGAAATTAATATTATTTGTTGTCCGTTATATTTTAGTCCCAATAGGAAATTTAATTTAACCATATTTTTAAAATATTATATAGTAACAAAAGTAATATATTAACTTGTTTAAATATTATATAATGAATGTGATCTACAACATTTTCTATTAATTCTACATGCATCATTTTATTTTTGAATGTATAGGAAACTTATTTCAGAAGTACTGACTTTTCTTGCATTTATTATTACAATTTGAAAAAAGGTTACTTTTTTAAAAAAAGAGTTATAGGGTCAGGTTCTGGGTTCTAAATCAAACCCTGTAGGGAGGATTTGGATATAGCATCAAAATCCTATAAGGCTATAGGATCGGGTTTGGTAGATCCTATAGGGTAGCGGGTCGGGTTTCATGTTCATATGATCCACCCGAAACCCGACCCGGTTACATTCCTAGCTTTAGGATGAGGAAGCAGAAGGCAAAACAACGATGAGGGAAGTCGTCAGCACGATTGAAGCGAGTTTGCGGATTGAATCTCCTACAAACTTCCATCTGAATCTTGAACATAAATTATCCTTAAGAGGCAAAAGTTGGCTTTTATATGGGAATAGAGTTTTTTTTTTTTTAACAATTACGAAAATAAGGTAGGTTAGAAAAATATTCCGAGTATAAAGGTCAAAAGCGTGTGTAATACATGCACCATTGACTTAAATTTACAAAACACATGCGTTCTCTTTGTTTTGTGAATAGGGCACATGTGCTCCTCACAACTCCTACCTACTTCGCAAGTGTTTACTAAGAAGTCCCTTAAATACATATCAATATCCAAATTTGTTACATCTATAGTTGGAATTCATCCCTATACCCAAACAACCCATTAATCAACTACTAAATTCCCAATTCATTCGACAATTACTCATCAAAACAACAGTCAATTGCAATCAGATATACAATGACATTGATAACAAGTTTGAATTTGTCTCAACAATAAGTTTCAAACAATTACAATATGAACAATTCATTCTCTGCATTTCTTCTCCTTTCCCTTAAAGACTGCATGGCCAAAGCACATGAAGGTTGAAGTCTTTTGCCTTATCTGCTCCTCATGCGCTTCTTATGCTTTCACACCTCCCTATTCCTCTTGTTTAGGTGAATTAAGGAACTCACATGGGGCTACCAAGCTATGCTAACATGCAGGATGAAGTTGAGTCACCCCCTCTTCCATATCAACATCATCTCCCTCATGTTGCTGCTCTCCATGAGGCACTAAAGGTGTCTGTGATGTACCAATAGTTAACCTTATGT
This sequence comes from Combretum micranthum, assembly GCA_024138025.1. Taxonomy (NCBI): domain Eukaryota; kingdom Viridiplantae; phylum Streptophyta; class Magnoliopsida; order Myrtales; family Combretaceae; genus Combretum; species Combretum micranthum. The sequence continues at coordinate 22,910 of JAMXBD010004333.1, read as the reverse complement.
CCGATGTGTAAAATAGAGCATGTACATCTACTGAGATGCCACCAAATACAAGTAAAATGAATGAAGATGCAGTTGAGTGGTTTAACCAGACAGAACCGGATGACTCGTTGTGTTTAGAAAATGAGCGATGGACACGTGCATACGACGGTTTTGATTGTTTTGGATATATGACAAGTAATATTGTTGAAGCGTACAACCATATACTAGTTGGTGCTAGATTCTTACCTGTAGCTACACTTGTGAACAAAATTTTCTACAGTTGTGTTATGAATTGGGAGAGTAAACATGCTCAGGCCATGGTGGGTATTCAAAAGAAAGAAATAATTACTATATATGCAGTGAAAATGCTAAACAAATGGAGTGGTAAGGCTAGTGTACACCAAGTAACAAGCTTCCATCGCACCATGGGACTCTTTGAAATCTACACAAGAAGCCAACGTGTTGCATATGGTCTAAAAGGAGATGGACAGACACAAAAGGTTGATATTGTGAATTGTACATGAGACTACAACAAATGACAAATATATTAAATCTCTTGCTCACATGCTATAGCTGCAAGTGCTCATGTAAGGGTCGATACTAACTCATTTATTGGGCATTAGTATAGGTGGTCCATTCAGTTGTAGGTTTGTAATGCTCATTTCCTTCCTTTTGGTGATGAATTTGACTGGCCTGCTCTTGTAAACTTTCCAATTTTAGTACCTGATCGAAATGGTGCTCGTGAAAAGGGTAAGCCAAGGAGATAGTGATACAAGATGGAAATGGATATTCGTAGCCGGCTAGATACACTCAATTGCAATTTGTGTACGGCAGAGAGTCATAATAGTAGGACATGCCCATGTAGAAATTTACAAGAATAGATATTTATAATTACAAAGTTTATTATGAAAAAAAAAAATTATTGTAGTGTTAAAATTATGCTTGTTAGAATAATTTCAAACTTCATGTATTTAATGTTATTATTTCTTTTATTGAAGTTGATTGCTGTTTGATTAAGTATTTGTTGAATGGGCAAAAATTTGTTACTGACGTAATGTCTTAGCTAGATATATGAATAAAATAAAGCTACAAAAATAGTGCATTGTAATAAATTTAGATATTGATATATATTTAGGAGACTTATCAGTAAACACCTGTGAAGCACGTAGAAGTTGTGAGGAGACCACATGTGGCAAATGCTTCCCCTTTGTTTTGTAAATTTTGGTCAAAAGCGCATATAGTACATGCACCTTTAATCTTTATATTTGGAATATTTTTCCAACCTATCTTATTTTCATAATTATTTTTTTATTAAAAAAAAAACCTATTTCCTTACAAAAGTCGGCAAATGTTCGCTCCTTTGAAATATGGCGACATCCTTGATATCTCCATCAACATATCGTATGTTTAAAAATGTCGCTCAGAAAAATTGAAGACAGTTACAACTCTGCATGCCATATACACTTTGACTATACTACCATGACATAAATTGCATATTAGAATATATATATATATATATATAATTGAATAAGACTGCGATGAAGTGAGGAATATAATGTTACGACCCCACATCGGTTCTACGAGAAATCGTAGAATGGTATTTAAACCTAAAGGGTTCTCCCACCCAAAAGACTAGTCTTTTGGGTGGGGAACCCTTTAGGTTTAAATACCATTCTACGATTTCTCGTAGAACCGATGTGGGGTCGTAACATTGTCCACTCCTTAAGAAGCCGACGCCCTAGGCGGCCTACTCTAGGTGGCCCACTCTGAATGGCTTTCACTCTAGGTGGCTGCACTCTAGCTCTTTTTTTTTTTTTTTTTTTCTAGATAGCCCTTTCCTAGGTAACCCTTTTTCAGGTCGCCCCTTCCTAGGTTGCCCCTTCCGTGTGGGGTCGTAACATATAACCAATCAAAAGGTTCCATGAAAGAACAGCTCAACAAATCAAGCATCCAACAACACATAATTTGTTAGGCTTATTATGGAGTTAGACAAGTCGACAATTTATGTTTCACTAAGGTTATGGTGATAACAAGTACGCATTTCACTTGAAGAAGACAGTAATACATAACCACTTCTGAATTGTCAATACGACGAAGATGCAACCAATAAAAAGAAAGTTTCTCGTGGGTTCACTTTATATACATCTTCCAAGAGTTATGTCATTTACATCTTCAAAATACAGAGCACTTTGATTTTCCTTCCCGTGGAACAAACCATCCCCAGTCCTTTTGTACCACTGAAGTCCATGATTCACTTGTTTTGTGCATCGTAAGAGTGAGGATTCCTACCATGAGAAGTAGTTTCGGTCACTCATCTGCTCAGACATTGAAGGCATCGTAACCACAGCTACACTAATAAACTGAAACAAATAACAGAGAGAACTTATATTTGTTATGGGGGAAAAAAAAAAGAAAAAAGGAAAACCTATTAAAATCTAAAAAGTGAGCCCTAAGTGTTCAAAATGGGTAAATTACATAAAAAAGTATCGACGTTTTAGGATAAGTTCATTTAAGGTATCAATGTTTTAAATGGTTCAAAAAAGGAATTAACATTTGAGGATAAATTCATTTAAGGTATCAACGTTTCAAGTAGTTAAAAAAAGTATCAAAGTTTTGGAAAATTAAAATAAGATATTAATAATTGATCATTAATAAAAATTTGGAAACTTATTTAAAATCTAATCAAAATGTTAATATCTTAAATGAACTTTCCATAACGTTGATACCTTTTTTAATTCATTTTATGAAATATTGATAATGAATTTACTTCTAAACATTGTACATTCTGATGTAATTTATCATCTTCAAAATAAACCGATGCAGAGTAACAATACTAGTAAATCAAAGAAACCTCTGTAGCATTATCAAACCACAGAAGGATTATACCACACATTCATAAGGTGTACTCTTCCCAAATATTCATTGCAGATTTGAAAATCAATACAGGAAATTAAATAAATAAATAAATAGCAAATAATTTATTAAAACTGAAATATGACCATCTTTTTATTAGCCTCTAAACTGAGCACGTCAACCCACATGAAAATATACGGGAGATTCATAATTCAGAGTCAAATTTCCATTCCGAATGAAAGAAATGCAATGTGTTAAGAGTGATCACTAAACAAGAGTAGGACGCAGTTAGTAAGGGTACTATTTGGAAGAAGATCATTCGTAGGATAGTTGAAACTCTACCATAAAGTGCAAAGGCCCCCAAAAGTATGGTGAACCAACAGGGAGCAACTTCGTTAATTTAGACTATTATAACAAACATGTGGTTAACGGAATAGATAAAAATGGTGAGTTTTCATCCAATGTGATTATTCTATGCAGCGTAGAAGTCCAGACCTTTGAGCAATTTGATGTTCGCGGGACCATATTCACTGACCTAACCGAGCTGAATGCTTCTTAGCAAGGGGAGTAGCTACTGGGAATGAAGATTCTAGTTTCTCTCTAGCTTTAGATGAACTTAGGCTTTGGTGCAACAGATTCGACCGACCCCGTTGAATATATTTCTGGAGTGTATGAATGTAGTTAATGCATATGACAGTGGAAAAACAGAAAGCAGAACGAAGCATCAACAAACTCCTTGTTTTACATGTGGTATTTGATGTGAAATCATTAATTTGTAAGCCATTTTAAAGTCAGAAGAGCCAGGAATCCAATCAATTTTCATTTTGTGGTAGTTGTAGAATTGAGCAATATTGCTTGGCAATCATAAGCCCTACCTCATCTTTTGCAGTTAAAACTCGTAAGCAGAATACGTGTACATAGACATTGCAGTTGTAAACCACGAAGCATCTACTTAAGAAAAAAGTCCACTTTGTAAAGACCTCTTCAATTTGGCTCGACCAGACCAATTATTTTCCAATATTCCTCGAGAAACTGGCTGTCTATATACTAGCATATCCACATCAGTTCCAAGCTTTCCTTATGCTCAAAGTTTTGCTTTGACCTAGTAGTTATATTTATTAGAAAGAAAGGACAACTTTTCCAAATATTATCCCGGCATGAATGGACATGAAAGAAATAGGAGAATATAAGATACCTTTCCCAAGTTGAGACACACTAAGATTACTGTTTTGGAAAGACTACATGAGTGCACAGCTGAGAAGCTTACAGAAATGGAATCTGGTAGATATTCTGCAACTTCTACAAAATAAAACGATACAATTTCACACCATTAAAGATAAAACACAAAACTTTGGTTACAAAAGCACGTACGCCCCAATGAGATATTTTATGAGTTGAAATTGGAGCTATGATTTGGTACGATACTCCTAAATATCGATATGAAGAATATACAGGCTTAGAGATCCTAGTACAATGTTCCATTAGTAAAAGCTATAGCCAATTTTGAGGAAGTAGATTTCTTATATCTTGCTTGGGCCATTCAAGACTAGGCTAATATTTATGCTAATTAAATGGTTTCATATACTGGAAAAGGGAAGTGATACTTCAGGATACCAATTAACAGAGCAATAGTACAAGGCATGAAAAGTATAGAAAAGCATCATAATGGGTAAGGATGAGGAAGTGGTGAACCCAAAGAGAGACACAATAATCAAGATGACGAAAGAAGGAATTAAAAAACATGACTTAGATGATGCTGTTGTAAAAACAGAAGGTTTCAAAGAAGAAAAACAAAGGAATGATTGATGATTTTCGGCAAAAACTTCTTGTATTTGATCTGATTTTCATCCAATGTACATGAGATGCAAAAGTTGTTTAATAATACAAAACGACTTGACATTCCTCACTAACTTTACTTGCCAATTCTGCTTAAAAATGCATGTCATCACAATAGTTCACCTAACATAAGTGCTACTAACATCATCTAACTATTACTCAACAAAAACATAAAAATATCAAATTGTAATGGTTTCTAAGGAAAATCTCACAAGAGCTAACAGATGCTACAAAATCAGTAAAGAAATTTGTTTGTTTCATGAAATTAAAGCTTTATTAGAAAACATGACTGAGAAAACTCTCAAAAAGGGTCTAACTTCATGAAATTTAACTTGATTTTGGCATACAAATTTTCTGTCTTTTATTATAAATGTTGAATGATGAAAAAAAACCTCACATGGACTATCAAACTGCCCAAAATATAATATAATAAAGTAGTAAGTGTAGATTACCCTAAGCTTTTGGCATTTTAAACATAATATTACCCATTAACTAATGGCTCAATTGATGTTCTATACCAACTCACCCAACAATAAAATCTATGGCCCACTCACACTTCCAACAAGTGGTATCAGAGCCTATTACCTCACGGCACTTGATCTAAAGAAAAAAATTTCTGAAAAACATGGCATTAACTAAAAAAATAGGGCTTTAGGGAAAAAGAAAAAAAAAAAAAAGAACCTCGAGACAATAAAGAAAAAGGCAAGTCACAACTGGGTTAGGCTAGTGAGACTTGGGAGGGAGAGTTGAAAGATGAAAAGGTCCCACATGGAATACCAAGAGACAAACTACTTAAAATATAATACAATAAAGTAGCAACTGTGGATTACCTAATGCCTTTGTCATTTTAACACAAAACTACCATCAACTAATATGGTTTAATTCTATACAAACTCCCAAATGCCAATTCTAATAAACCCAACTCATCATCAGCATGGATTTCAACCATGACATTTTTCTAATTAAAATAACCACACTTATTAACAACATCATTTTAAAAAATTAGCAAGGAATTTCAAATCCATCACTCAACAACATATAATATAAATTATATGGCATGGATGTAGAAGACATATATCATCGCTATATTATATTGCCCTAATTTGATTGATTGAAAAATTACAATTTTCCATTACAAATGAAGTATTGGGGCAAAAAAGTAACATAAAGAAATAAATAAAATGAAGAAATGGCACATTTCTTTGACAAGTTAATTCTAAAAATTTTAAATAAATTTAACACTTTACTTAACGGTTTTTGTAAAGAAGTTGATGAACCTTATTTTATAATATTTGTAATTATCCAGATATGCGATTAAAGCTAACCGATTTCTCTTGTTCCTCCATCTTTTCTACAGCATCATGAACTTTCCCGATTCGGATCTTTACTCTCAAATTTTTAAAGAGAGACAGATCACCGAAGATATTACCTTCATTCTCATGAATTTCTATTTAAAAAATTAAAAATGAAATTTTTACAACTTTTATTTGAAAGTTCTTTTAAAACATCTATAGTGTCCACATTAACACAAAATACATCCCAACTGAACGACAATCAACACATGAGTAGATATCATCACAGTGATAGCATTGCAATATATTCATCATACATATCATGAGAGAGAGAGAGAAATTACCCCCATATCCTCTCAAGGAGAAATATTATCTAATCTGTCCCCGATAATATATTATATATTGCCTCCACATTAACATTATCCCGTTCTCGTTCCCATTTCGGTAACATTGGGCAATCGATAACCACACCGAAAAGCTGGCTATCAAACGCTGAAATATCGGGTAACGTATCTAATGAACTACATTTCACAATGCACAAAATAATCAGTGACGATAGTTTGTCTAGTCCTTCCACGTCTCTTAATTTCGCACATTCAGAGATGAAGAGGCACTTCAGGTTTATCAAGTTGGACAATCCATTCAGTGCCTCCAATGACTTGCAATTTTTTATGCGTACGGTTTCCAATAATTGTAGCTTCCCTAGACCTTGAATCTCAACCAGTCCATCACATGTATTTAAGTAAAGAAATTTTAGATTTCTTAAGTTGGACAGATCAGGGACTATTTTGTGGTAATTAACAAGACCCAATGACCTTAAATTCCTTAAATGATGAAGCCCATTCAAATCCCGAAAGTTGCTTGATTTTATAAATAAAGTGCGCAACATCTGTAGTTCTTCAAGACAAGGAATGGCAGCTGCTAGAGAATGCTCATCTTTTGTAGGAGCTCCTGACATGAAGGTCAAACTACAAATTTGCAAGCGTCTCAATGTTGAAGGAAGTTTCAGCATGGTGACATATGAATTCTCAATGGACAATGCCTCCAGCATAGACAATCCGCAGAGACAACTTAAATCAGTAATTTCATCCTTGTTGGACAAAGTCAAGTGGAGCTCTTCAAGACGGGTAAGCTGACTGATGCTCTTTGGAATTCCACATATCTTGCAATTCCAAAAATCTAAAATTTTCAATGTGGATAAACCTTGGATTTCCATAGGAATATCACCTGTCAATTGAGAACAATCCCGAGCCTGTAATTCTTCAAGACTTTTCAACAATCCAATACCAGATGGTAACCTTCTATTCCACTTCTTCTCATATTTATCACTCTCAAACTCTTTAGATTCTCGATGGAGTCAGGTAGTTCAATAATATCCTTTGATTCTATATCCAGTTCAACCAAAGACTTCAAATTTCCAATTGATTCGGGAAGTTTCTTCAACCTTTTACACTTTTGAAAAGATAGGTGGCTCAAAATTTTTCAGCTCTCCAATGGACTCTGGTAGTTCGGTAATAGAAACATCTCCTATTTTAAGTGATGTCAGATTTTTCAAATTACCCACTGAGTAAGGAAGCTGAAACTTTTGACCATCTCCTCGCTTGATAATCGTGGTTAAAGAAGTCAGAACACCAATTTCTTCAGGAAGCTTCCTTATGGAACATCCATCCATATTTAAGTAAGTCAACTTCTTTAACTTACCAATTGAAGGATCGATTTCAATTAATTCACAACAACCTTTTAGTATTAATCTTTCTAAAAGAAAGAAGCTTGAGAAATCTGGTGTTCTTCGTAACTGTTTGCATCCCGTCAAATCCAAAACTTTTAACTTATTCGCTGTCTGAAAAGGAAAGCAGGCATTACTCATATTGTAACTTAAATAGTATAGAAAAGTATTGTAAAAGATGCTAAAATACATCATACCTTCAGTCGCCTCCATCCTTTCCAATTTTCTGTAATAGAACTATCGCATAATTGAAGCACAACTAAATTGCTAAGGCAGAAGTTCTTCATTTTAATGTTGGAAGGAAGTTCATGCCAACAGAGCCATCTCAGATTGGGAAGGAAATTTTCTGTACGCCTTTTGAATATCTCTTTGAAGTTCTTCTGAATTGTCCTCCTTGTAGTTTAAGAAACCTAAGATTTCGCAACTTCGCTAAAGCATGATAAGTCAGTGTAAAATAACCAGAGTCGACGCATAGTGCTTCGACATGTTCTGTTCCCTACAAGAATCAAACAATTTTTAGAAAGAAGAGCAAAAAGGTGATTTATCCTCACAATATTAGTGAAGAAGAAAATTAAGTTTCTTGCATACTTGGTTATTGTTAATAATTTCTTCTCCTTCTTGATCAATCCACACTCTGCTGGGTCCTCCTACATCATTGAACTTTTCCTGATGCACAATTTCTCTTCCAAGGTCTCTAAGTTGGTCGTGCATTTGAAATCTATTATCATCGTCAATCTTTACTAGTGACTTTTGAATGAGAGAGTTTATGACCAAGCGTGGTGAAATATCACAAGCATTCCACATGTAAATAGCATTATCTTTGTCATTGCCAATGAATAAGCAAGCTATATCAAGAAATATTTTCCGTTGCTTGACATCTAACTTCTTGATACTTATCATCAATGTCTCCGTGATTTGCTTATTAGGTACGCTTTTTGACTCATTTAAAGTACCCTTCCACTTCTCCATGCACACACACGAGTTGGGGCATTTGCATAAAAGCGAAGAACCAACAACCTCAAGAGCCAAAGGAAGACTTGATATGGCAGAAACAATATCTCTAGAGATATAATCATAATCATGTGGAGGACTATCCTTTCCAAAGGCACACAAACTGAAAAGACAGAGCATCATTGAATGGCATTTGGTTAACCTCATGATAGCAAAGTTCATCAACTTCACTTTCTATCATTACGACTCCTGTGTCTCTAGTCGTGATAATAATCCTACTTCCGGAAGAAAACCAACCACTTCTTCCAGCCAAGTACTTAAGGTGGCTATCCTTATCCACATCATCAACTACAATAAGAGTTTTCTTACAAGACAACCTCCCTCTTATCATGTTAATCCCACCATTGATGTCCTTTACGTGCATTGCAATGTCTTGATTAAAAATATCATATAGCAATTTTTTTGCAAATCTAAAAGACCATGTTGTTTGTTATTTCTCGAACATTTTCAAGGAAACTGGAACCTTCAAAACTAGAACAGAGATTATTAAAGACAACATTTGCAAGGGTTGTCTTTCCTATCCCACCCATTCCATAAAGTACAATAAATTTTACACCCCCAGAATCAACATCCATCAATTTAATCACCTTGTCAACTTGATCTTGTAGTCCAACTAAATATTTAGGAACATTTCTATATTTTGTGTTCAACCTAACCACGATGTCTCCAACAATGGATTTGATCAGCTCTCCATGGCTACCAACAGGCATTGAACATGAAAAAACATGGAATTATTATATATATTTCAATCAAATAAGACAAAGTTAACACTAAGCTTATACATACCACAAACAATATTGGTATTAGTTATCTCAAGATCCATAAACCAAGCGTTGATAACAATTTGTTATGCCAGAAACCATAAACAGACCACATTAATCAAACAACACAACAAAAGATAAAGAGAGGGGGTGCACGTAATAATTTGCATAGAGATATCCAAATGAATGTTGAATTACCATCAAAGGAGGAGAATAGTTCAATGTGACAAAAGGATAGAAGATAGTTTTGCAAGAATTATCATCTTGATCCAACCACCCTTGCTCATAATCAATTATAATTTCATGAGACTAAAAAATGTATCCAAACTATTATCGGAGAAATAATACGTTTCTAATTTTTTAAAAGTGAGATTTTACAACATAAAACCTTGAAAACCCTATTCATAAAATTCAATAGATGTAGAAATAGGGCAAGAAATTTGTGTTAATACATTGCGCTTCATCTCCACATCCAAATAGGTTTGTGTTTGGAGAACCTCAACCTATAACAATCCAGAACATGACCGTGCATAAAAACCTAACCGTAAAACCAGCCCCGCTTGATACATGTGCTTCACATTCAGATTGAACTCACTTATCAAATAAAATTTAAAAAATCAAACATATATATATGTATATTATCAAGTCTACCTAAAAAGGAAATTTCTAGTAACAAAAGGATAAAAGATTTGGACATTAATTATTCAAGTTCATTTTGGATGCAAGCTATTGTTGCAAATTGATGAATATAACTAATTATAACTAGAATTTCATCGTTGGACGATAAACAAACCAGAGGGTAAAATACCATGACTAAGAAAGTGCTTTATCTAATGTGAGTTATGTGCTGGGAAAAAAGAAAAAGAATTCACAGATATGTTCTTCATAGTTTGTAAGTTTGAATAATAAGATAAATAAATAAAATCATTACATTGATTCAATATCTTAATTATTTTTGCTTTTTCCTAACCCTCCTAAGAAATAAATGAATGAATACAAATATTCATAAAGATTCTTTGTAAATCTCCTGATTTTCCGAAGTTTCACTTTTTCATTCGCGTTGTAACTCTCCTCCATGTTTACATTTTGGCTTAATTTCCCATAACGCCACTCTCTAGAGAAATGTTCATAATTTCGTTTTATATTTAGTGACTCTCTTTATTTGTTGTAGCTCCCTTTTTGACACCTCGCTTCATATACTCAACACATTTCTCTGCTTCTTTCTCATCGTTTTCCATGACATCCTTTCGGAAAAATAATTAATTACTCTCCACTGTTAGTTATTTGAATTCACAACACTACTTGATTTCTTAATAATTTTGCTTTTGCCTTGTAATTATGATTGAATGTTGTACTTTAACTTTTACATTTCAAAAATTACTTCAAATTTTCTAAACATTGCCTTTCAATTTATGACTTTTTTTATCACAAAAGTTAATAAATCCTTATAATTTGTATCTTTCCTTAAAACTTAAATCATAGAATATGTCACTTTGATATAATTTAAAGAGAGTATTGCCATGCTTATTTATGTATGTAGTGGCATTTTTGTTAGTATATCGTGTCCATTGACTAAATAAGTATTAGGGGCTGCCACTACCAAAAATATTAAATAGATAGTACAAACCACTAGTGTGTACATATGATAGATAACTACCAATTATATTTTAACACATATATAAGGTAGTGAAGGAGCTACTCACCCATATGACCATCTATTAAAAAATTATTAGTACTCACCATGTGTAATACCACTGAAGCCTCTTTTATAGCACAAACAACACACAAAACCATAATAAATATCCACAGATTTCATCCATTTTCTTGCAATACATATTTCATATGGTCTATCGCCCCATCTCATACATAAGTTAGAGAATAAATTAGGATGATGATTAAACGAACTTAAGAACTGCTAAAGCATACAAAAGGTAACTTGCTTAAAGTGATGCTGGTCTATCAAGTTAAGGAATCCCATTTTCCTTAAACCATCCATCAACAACTTGTAACCGTGATATATATCATAGTCATGAAAACATATTTTACTTGTAGCTTGGCCACTAATCTATCATTCTTGTTTAATTAAGAAAATTACCACTAGTCTCTACTTATCGACTCATAATCTCTATGTTAGGACTTATAGTATAAGTCCAGTCCACTAACACCCTACCTATCCCTTACTCGACATCGTCTTGGTGAAGTATAAAGCCCTCTTAATTTTCTCTCCTCACTATTCTCGCTCAGATAAGTTCTCTCAAACCCTCGTGTTTTCACTCCTCTCTTAACTCTAATTTCTAGGGTTTCTCATTACTAACTATTGTGTTTCGATCTTGCAGGCTAAATGTTGATTAATGCTTTGGTGAATTCGAGACGCCACTCTCCATAAACTCAATTACAAGAGTGATCTTTCTCAAGGATGTAATTCGATATCCCTTTCTTGTTCTGTTTATTCACTATATATAGATCTGTTGTTGTACATATCTTTGCAGTTACATCTAGTTACATTTCTGTTATGGCTACCGCTAACTCAACAGATCTAACTGATTTGTACAACACTAAAGTTCAACTACTATGCTCAATATCTTCCTTTTAAAATCATATAATAGAGTAGAATCTACCATAAAGTTTTGCCTTAATAAAGTATCTTTGATCTAGTAAGACCTTCTAGATTGAATATATAACAATATAAAAACACACACACACACACACACATATATATATTAACTAGTTAGAAGCATGTAAACCTTGAAACGGGGAAAGAGAAGGGCAGTTGGTCTTACTCGGTGTCATCGTTCAAGGTCCAACCCTTGATCTTACCAACCTCCTTAAGAGCATCTTTCCACTTCAGCAGGACCACTTCTTCAAAACGGTCCCTATGCTGATTGATATGAACTTCATAAGTGGAATCAGTCCTAAGCTTGACATCTGCCACGTCCACGTTATAGAAGATGGGCAAGATCTGAAGTTCACGCCCTGAATTTTGCCTGCACTCAACCATGTAAGCAACTTCACGAAGACACCAGGCACTCGTTGCAAAGTTCGGGGATAGAATAGGCATACAAATTCTAGAGTTGGCAATAGCACGGAAAAGCTCGCTACCAATCTCTTTGCCTTTGGAAAGTTCATCGTCGTCTTTGAAAACACGGAAACCAGCACCTACCAAGTAATGGTAGAGGCAACTGGCAAATGTTTTACGAGTATCGGATCCTCTAAAGCTCAAGAATATGTCATAATCTGCTACTTTTGGTGGTTCACCAGAGCCAATTCCAGCCATGATTAGTAATATGGTTCGGTGTATCTAATGCCTCTCAAGGTGGTGGTGTCTCGAAATGGAGCGTCTCGTCACCAGTTTGTATAATATGCTATGTTGGCATTAGATGGCTTCTTGGAAGCTTCCGCCCGCTGTAATAAATTAATAAAACTAATTGCATAAATTATTTATTGGGCTTGCTTTACATTTGACGCGTAAAGATCATGTGCGACGACGAACTCCAATCCTGTCATCAGAAAACTAGATAGTACCCACCAACACCGACACAAGGAAAAAAAAAAAAAGAATAAAGTAATTGGTAGTGTAATCCCCCAAATTTTTCGTAATCTAATTATAACAAATACTAAAAATGTAATATAGAATTATATTGAATAATTGAAACGAGTAGTAAAAATCACTCCCAATTTTTCTCGATTTAAAAATGATAAAGAATGAATTTAATTATAGATAGAAATATTAGAACTGTTACCAATAAAAATATTTTGAATACAAAACTGCAACTTCTATGGTCTCGAATAATTTATAAAATGACGATAAACCAATCGTTAATATAAAATTACCGAATTCTTTAAGCTCAATACTTTGGGAATAAATCATATGTTTGTTAACTAATGAAATAATAGTATTCAAAATCTAATAACAATATTAAGTAGCACTAGACAAGATATGTTGTTATAGATAACTCATGTACAATAAAACGTAATATTTGGTAAAATAATCACTAGTTCAATAAGAAATTATAGTTAACCTTGAATTTAAGTCACAATAACAAACGATTAATTTCAAACCCGATAAATACAATCTATTAACAGTACTTTTTGGTATAGTACGATAATCTAAAAATGAATTACTAGGATTATAAATACATAATGGATACCAACACCGATCAATAATGACTAATCTAAATTTAAAATAAAAAATTTCAAACCTGCTAGCATACTTGTTAGGAATTATGAATTTATTAAGACTTAGTTCCTAAATCAATCTATTGAACTTGAAAATGTAATTGTGTAAGTTAAAGTACTTAAAATAATTAATTGTGTAAACTCGAAATCAGAAACTTATACGTATAAACAACTTAGAGTTGTAGTAACTTAAAGAATTTCATTTCGATAAAACTTGTACGTAACAAATATAAACATATGTTTATAAACTGATATTGGTTAAAATAATTTAAATAACTATTAAAAGAAAAATAATAATAATAATAATAATAAATAAATAATAAATAAATAAATAAAACGGAAAGATCAGCATTTTGAAGACGCGAACAGAGCATTACACGCAGCAGCAAACTCTTCACATGCAGCGAATGAATAAGCAAAAGAACCCCACGCGCTACAGTGGTAAGCACCGAGCAGTCCACACTCCACGCACAAGACAACCTCCACGTACAGAGTGTCGTGGAACAAAGTATGGCCAACAGCTGCTGGGGTTGCATCTCGAGCAGAGGACACTGCTGCAGAACAAAACCCGCGAGGATCGATGCAAGAGGATTGTCCACGCGCAAGACATAGAGCTCTCACGCGCACGCAGCAGGAATTCTCGAGCAAGATAAATCTACACTCCACGCGCAGCAGCTCACCCCTCGCACGGCTCTTCACGAGCAACAGACCGAAGCAAAACAGAATTCGTCCCACGCACAAGACAGCAGCTGATGACCGAACAAAATCTCTCACGCGCTGCAGCACCTTCTCCAAGCACGGACAGTATCACGTCACGGCAGCACATCCCAGCTTTTCTCTCGCGCATCTACATCCAGCTGGAAACAAAGAGCAACGACATTTCCACGTTGAATAAAAGCTCTTGGAATTGAATTTACGTCCACAACTCCTGCTGGAATCACGTTCTTTTCAGCCGCTATTTACATTCCAATTCACACCAGTTGAAGCCCCAAAGGTCTTAATGGAAATGACATGTGAACAACAACCCAACACAAATTCAATTTTGGTCCAAAGTTCAAAGATATTGGCTGCAACATTTTGGAATTTCGGCTGGGACAGGGCAGCTTCTCCACGTTGTAGCAGGGGAAGGATTTGTCAACTGCAGTAAGCTTAACTTACATCCAACTTTGCTCCAATTTAACAATTGATAATGACACCCTAACCAATCCAAAAGCTTCAACCATAATTCACATTAAATACACAAGAATCCCATATTGAATTCCAGGGTAAACAGCTGTAAATAGGAGCTTGTATCACCGTGGAACAGAGTAGCTGCAGCAGGGAACAAATCAACAAGAATATAGCAGCAAATTGAGCTCCGATTTTTATAAATTCCTAGGCTCAGATGAGCTGATATTTTTTACTAATTAAACACCAATTAAAAGCCCCCAAATGTACACTACAAACACCAATTATTGGTTAGAAAACAACAAGACAAATCTGATGAAAAATCTATGCAAACTAAGATAGAAAACAACAAACCAAAAACTGCAGTAAAACCTTGATTTTTGGCCTTTGTTTTCATATGATTTTGACCCGATTTTTCTTGCAATTTGGGCCCTTATTTTACACACATGAACAACCTTTATTAACTACCAAACAAACACATTTAATTCCCCTTGAAATCAGCCACAAATTTCACATAAATTCATCCAAAATTCGTCCTTAAATTCACATTTCAATTCTACCTGAGAATAACAGCTGGAATTTGTATTTTCCCAAGTCCAAAATGCCCTCTTTTGTGTCCTAACTCTAACCTAACATTAGTACATATATATAGACTTGAGTTAGTTACAAATTTAGCTCTCAACTCTCACAAATTCATTCTAAAAACTTAGCTACAAAAGGAAATCCGAACAGCCCTTTTTCCTTGGTGTTTCCCTCACTTGGACAGCTTTGAAGAGACCTAAAACCAAGTAGAAAACCTTTGTTTTTCCTTCCTATCTTTTATGTAAATATCAACCACTTTAAGGACACCAAATGCCTTCCTTAAACAACATCAAAACCAAATTAAATAACCTTGGTTTATCATTGATCCAAGTTGGAATCTAGACTCAATAATGTAAGAAAATCCAATAAGCTATATATGTTATTTTAGCTAGATTAGATTTTCCTTAGTTACTCACTTTCTAACCTCTCTCTTTAGATCATTAATTTCCTCAAGAATGAAGAGCTAAGTTCGTTCTATCATCTAATCGAGGTAAGAATTACATTAAGTTCAAATATTCGTTATGTTGATTTATAGGAATTTGTCTTACCAATTTATCAAGATTAGTCCAATAATATATTTATGCTATCTAGACTATTTAGGATATAAACATATGAACTTGAAGATTTTTAAGTATAGAAATTCAAATCCCATAAAGGAAAAACCAAAACCATACTTAAACTACAACAAAACTAAATCAAACTTTAAATAACTCAAGAAACTCGTTGGAAAGAATGAATAAACTGTATTGATGTGTTTGTTTTAAGCCAAAAACGACTCCACCAATGGAAAGAACACGAAAAATCCTATGAAATCGACTATTTATTTGTTAAAAACGGATAAGAAACGAATTAGATATTACAAAAACAAAAAAGAAATTTCTACTGCCAGATCTACACGAACAGAGCGGACTGTTCTTGTACTTTTCGTCCCCTTAATGACTTTATTGGATAAAACTAAGACCATTAATGGATTGTACTCGGAAAATACTATGAAAATGACTATTTATTCATTGAAAACGGATTAGAAATGAGTTAGATATGATCAAAACAAGTTTGGACGACAACTGTTAGGATTCACTTGAAACCTATGCATGTTATTCATAAATTTATAAATTATACAAGTCTCTTTTCTTGAAAATAATTTCACTACTATAAAGTACTCTTCGGGTACTATCAAATCAACTAATTATACAACGAAATCGGATTTAAAATGAATAAGAAATCACATATAGAAATTCACTCAGTTTTCACTTTTAAACCTATATCAATATTACTGTTACTTCTATTAATATAGTTATGATCAGTACTATTATTATTACTACTGTTTATAGTACTCCGTATTATTAATATTTTCATTAGATTTATTAATATTGTTATTTTACGTTAAAGTCACTATATTTATACTATCATCAATTCTATTTTGTCACTAATGGTATTATTTACTAGCTATCCAAAAATTGTTGTTATTATTATACTTGTATTTAATACTAATACTGATATTGATTTTTCAATACTAACATTACTAATAATATTATAGTATTACACTTAACTTGTTTTACAATAAAATGAACTAATGTATAATAGAAATTTAATATATCTACATACGATTTTTATAACTTTTGAAAGATGTAAATACTAAAACATACCCTTAAATAAATAAAAATACCAATTCGAGAGACAGATAAGGTTGACGGGCAAAGATTTAATAAATAAAAATCTTCTATGAAAAGCCGTAGAACTTAAGAAAAGACAAACCCTTTGAATAAAAATATAAATAGCCATTAATAAAAACTGTATCAAATACCGATACAGAATAACTAGGCACGTATAAGGATTCAATTAAATTATTTAACGATACAGTGGTTAATATGACGGATTTAGTTTAATATCCGACGATAGAGATCAACACCTTTAAATTATAGGAAGACTTCTCTTACAGAAATAATCATAAATCTCTATTATTTCCTTTCATAGGAAAATAGATCAATTCCGGACTGCCAGTAGCTTAGCGAGGACCACAGGTGAGGGAATTCTGATGAACTACTATTTGCTTGTGATTGCTACTGTTTGCTGTTATGTTGATTGTATTGCTTGTATGGAATGTCTGATTGATGTGAGTGTTATCATCCGCATGATCACCTGCATAAATGGATAAAGATAATTATTCGACTAAACTAATCGGATATACTCGTCGCATGTGCTTGATCCCCTTGTAGGAAATGTCTCAATTTTGAAATCAAAAGTATTTCGAAATGTATTTTAAAGAAATCCGACTTGGAATATTCGAGGTTGTTTTTATATCCTTTAAAAAGGAAGAATTTGTGCTAAAAGAGTTTATGAGATAAACATGGGACATTTCTAAGTATTGTTATGACAGTGGATGTTGCCTGAAGTTGGGTCCACTGGTCACTTGGCGATAGATGTTACCTGAATTTGGGTCCATCCGCCGGATTCACCTTTATAGGTGATGGTTTGTATTGGCAGTAGTGTTACCCGAGTCGGGGTCTACTTGTGCGATTCACCATAGATTGGTGATGGATTGTAAGAATGGCCATTAAATTGGCATTATATATTTAAATATTAACCAGTGTAAATCACGTGAACACGTTGGGGAATATTTGTTGTTACCAATGGCGGTTAAGCATTGGGTGAGTCTGGATGGACGAAACCACCAGGCAGCCTCGTACGGTTAAGGCGAGGTGTCCATGCGGGTAAGTATGGGAGACAACTGAAGTGTAGACAGGTAAATCTACATCGTCTATGGTTCTGGACCCCCATAGATGTGTTGCTTGCATTCATCACATATGCATTCATATTGCGTATAGATAGATTTGCATGAGTGTATAATTAATGTTTGATAACTTGCGTGACCGGTAGTAGTGAGGAATGAACTCACTGAGCCCGTGGTTCGCTCACCCCCTACAGTTTTTGTGCAGGATTATTACTAGCTGGGATTGGGCTAGGAATGTGTGAAGAGAGCTTCTCCAACAAATTTTATTGAAGATAGAGATATAGGATGGGAAACTTAGAATGAAAATTAAATGAATTTTGAATTTTGTATGTTGTAGTTTGGAAACCCAATTTCACTATTTGTGTGAGGATACCGATTCTCTGCAATCTTGGTGGAAATTGGAAAATCAAATTCCATAGTTGAAATACTGTTATATTATATCATTTGTAGAATAAACTTTTATAAATAAATAGAGTCTTGTACACTCTGACATACAAGACGGCTCTCATGTTACGGGTGCACACGTGATATGATGGCTTTAGATAAATCCTGCTAGACCCCCATATTAGAGTCGTGACAGGTAGACACCATGTCTAGAAATTATATTTTAATAAATAAATAAAATAATAGATAACTTATAAAGTAAATATGACTTGAAGGCTACATGTTTAAAAACTATGTAATTAGACAACAACAGGATAGATTTGTTCACAATTTCCAAAATGATTCAATCGGGACACGGCTTACAAGAGTCAAGTTGGTTGCCCGATTCTTCGTAATCGACGGCCTCTCTAAAACGGTAAACTCTCCAATTGATTTTTTAATAAAAAAAATATGCTCCAGTGTAATTATATACACTTATATACATTATAAAAATTTGTCAAAATACTAATATTATATCATATATAAAAATGCAATACACTATTTATAAAAACGTTGCATGTCACAATTACAATATAGCATCGATATCATACGTACTATTTACAGTACGGACTAATATCACATATATTATTTGGAATGTGGATAGCAATTTAGGGGTGGGCACGGATCGGTTTGGTTCGGTTTTTCCTAAAACCAAACCAAACCATAATTTACGGTTTGGTTTTTTTTCCATCCCAAACCAAACCATTAAATAACGGTTTGGTTCGGATTATAAATTTTTAAACCATTAAATAACGGTTTGGTTCGGTTTGGATTACGGTTTAAATCAAAATTCTAACTATAAATCTAGTTTTGTTATATTTATGTAGATTCTTAAATATTTATATCATTTTACAAAGTTGATATTATAAACCATGACAAAATACTTTATAAATTCATCATACTTTTAATCTATAGTTCTCTATAAAATCAATTATCCACGAATAAATACATTCACTAACCATTATATAGTAAGTCATAATTTATTATTGTTAATATAACCATCATTGTCAATTATCTACCAATAATTTAGCTAAATAAAAAATCATCTATAAACCAATTCATCAATGAATAAAATGATCAGCTGACAAAATATATTAAACAACTAATACATAATGAAAGTTTATAACTGAATAAATAAATTTCATACTTTACAAAGTTAAAAGCTATTAAAAAAACAATAGTTCATCATCAATAAAAAATTACATATCATGAGCTTAAAAAAACTAAAAAAAAGGACAAGTTGATTTAATTAATATTCATCAAATAATAATATATAAATAAAATCATATAAACATATAGTAAAATTTATTATATTTTTCTAAAACGGTTTGGTTCGGTTTTACGGATTGGTTTGGTTTACCTTCCAAACCAAACCATAAATTTACGGATTGGTTCGGATTGAAAATTTTCAAACAAACCATGAAAAAAACCATATTTTCGGTTTGGATTGGTTCGGTTACGGATTGGTTTGGTTCGGTCGTTTTTTTGCCCACCCCTAGATAGCATATTATAAATATTATACACATGTAATAATAATTTACATTAATTTACACTTATAATACACGATAATTTTAGTGTTAGATTTTAAATATGGTATCTTCAAAATGCAATATTGTAAAGATATATAATAATTTTATTTAATTCATAATTATTTAATTTTTTTTTTAGACGGATTGACATGTTATATAATTAGACGCATATAACCTATATATGTATATACGCACACGTTAATTCCTATCTTTTTCCTATCACTTAATCTCTGAATACCCCCCTTCCTCCCCGCCCAAGTGCATATGGCCAAGTAATGATGATTTGTCCTTTCCCCATTTCACTCTGCCAAAACTATTTCACAAGCGCATGTGCGGATGTTGGAAACGTTGGGAGTTGTGATTGACCAAGTACCAAGGCTGCCTTCTTTCTCATTCTTTTTTAATATTTCTTGCAGGACCGCTTGGGAACTCGAGTTCCACAGGTTGATCAACGGCTCTCGACCAGGCGGCTCAAAGCCTGTCTGAACTGGCGGTTTTGAATCACAAACCATCATAAACGATCAGAATGTCCTGGTGATTAGAGTGGTCGGACCCATTACTCACAATCCAATTCCTGTTTTGAAAGCCTGCAGTCTGAAAATGCAGTTTAAAAGCTAACCACTAATATTAGTATTTCACAAAATATTATTGATGTTTATCTATCACTTATTTATATATGTAGCACATTATTAAAACGACTGCAAATTTTTTTCCTTCACTTATCCTAAGGTCATATGTGTGAGTAATTTAGCAATTTCATAAAATTTTTATGGATCTTATATTAGTCATTTAGAAATAAAATAGAAGCTCAAGCGTTTAATTTTCGAGTTTCTTGGAAGAATTCTGCAAAATTAAGAAACTTGGTTTACAGATTCCTCGTTTCCCCCCAACCCTTTTGCCAAGAATTGCTTGGCTTGAGTTGCGCAGCCAAAGATGCTGTCTTGAGGCTTCCAATAAAAGTGACCTTGTGCTTGTTAAATTATTTTATGAACTAATTGCAAATATCCTTGCTAATTGGCGCACAATAAATATTACTTTTTATCTTCTCAAAACTTTTAAAAACATGAAAATAACGTACAAGTACTTGCAAAGAGCTTGCAAAGCAAACATATGAAGTTTATGTAACGCATTTTGAAGGATTATTTTCACAATTTTTTTTTTTTATTTTTTGGCCACTCATTGTGCAAGATGTTAAAGAGGAATAATTCAGTACCTTTTTTCTTTTAAGGCCGTCAAAAGACTGATTATAAATTCACATGTATACTATAATCCATCTTGATAATTGGAAAATTAAAGAAATTAATGATCTTGATCTACCCTACAATATTAAAGGGAGATCATTACTATAGAAAATATTGGAATTTTAAAACAAATAAGTTATACTTTTGAGGAAACTCACAAACCTTATGATTTTCTTGTCATACTTAGGTTATTTGGATTGTCTGATTTTCATCTATATCTGATCTGCATATGTATCTTATCTGTATTAGATATGTTTGATATGTTTATAAGTAAAAATATATATTTTTCATCTACATATACTTCTTGACAAATATCTATTTGAAAACAATAAAAAATAACTAATGACCTTGTAGCCTAGTGTCACCACATCTGATCTCTCAAATGAAAGGTATCAAATCCGATTCCCCCTCTCCCATTGTAATGATCTAAAAAAATGATAAAAATAATATATCAAAATGATAAAATAAATAGACCCTTAATATACTTTTGGAATCCATAGTTTTGCCTGAAATTTTCATAATTGTTTCTACTTTAATTGTCATCATGTATTGTACCCATATTACAAGAATTTTCTTGTTTTTCTTAATTATTTGTAGAAAAATATTTATTGAATTGAGTTTGATGTGATGTTTGCTTATTTAATGAAATTCATAATTAGTGCTTAATTTTGATAACAATTCTACTAAAGTCTTATTTTGAAGAAACATTGAATAGACATTTATTATTCAAATCTATAAATAGTAGTTAAATATTGAAATATCATCTCTCTTCAACAACAGAAGCATATATTTGTAACATTGTATATAGATTATGTTGTATAATGTCACTTGCTCAAATCCGATAAAGATAGAAATTTAGGAATCCAGGCTTAGATCCATGTTGAATATGAGGCTTGCAAGACAATAAACAGATTAATAGCACACCTGCCATTGGCTCGGAGGGCATAGCCACTCCGATGCTTAAGTTAGAGGTGACTATAATAAGCTCGTAATCTAAATTGGAGAGAGTAGTTAAGCATGACATTAGCTATCTATGGAGAGATAAATGAGTATTTATAGGTGATTAACCTAATGGTTATAATCATAGTGGTTTAGTGGGCAAGTAGATGGTTGGTTGTAGTAGTGGAGAACACGGGGCTAAGTCACGTCTCCACTACTTGAAGACAAAGCCCACCGAGCTACTTGTGCTGAGCAATTGGTAGGGTGAGCCGACTGAGCAATGGCTAAGTCACCATTAAGGGATATGTGAACAAGTAGTTGGCTAATCGACTAGTCCAATGTCAGACTCTAATATGGGGGCCTAACAGGATTTATCTAAAGCCATCATATCACGTGTGCACCCGAACATGAGAGTCGTCTTATATGTCAGAGTACACAAGACTCTATTTATTTATAAAAGTTTATCATTACAATGATATAATATATTACATATCTCAACTATGGAATTGATTTTCATTTCCACCAAGATCGCAGAGAATCGGTATCCCCACCAAATAGTGAAATTGGGTTTCCAAACTTCAACATAAAAATTCAACATTCAGCTAATTTACATTCTAAGTTTACCATACTACATTTCTATCTGCATAGATAGTTGTTGGAGAAG
>JAMXBD010004332.1:0-69377 GCA_024138025.1 Combretum micranthum | reverse complement strand
TCAACAGTGTAATAGCTAGTTCACTTCGAATAAGGAAAGAATGAAATTTTAGTTCAAAGGAATGTAATAGAGTTGTAATAACTATTACAATATTCACTAGGTGTATAAAATAAAATAAGTAATCATTAGAGTAAAGATAAAATTTTTATAATGTCTCATGTATTTATTACAGAGAGAAGATAATTATATAGGTGCTATTTTTAAGATAGGGGTATTTATGATAAAGTTAAAAAATAGACTATTGTATTATTATTCATCATTTTACGTAATAACAATTCATTATAAATTGTCATCCTTTTCAAACGAACACCTAATATCAACTTTACGTTGATCGGGTAAGAAATGTATAGCTATTCATGTCAAGTGAACAGACCGTAATTGTATTGATGAATAGATCAATTCTAAGGCATGGTAGTTACATCCCGTATGGAAGTGGTGCATTTGTTGAGCTAGAGGATTAGGATGATGAGAAAATGTTGGAGAAAGTTGGACTAGAAATAAAACACCACATTTGTGCCTAAGGTTTTTTTTACTTTTATCCAAGTTGTCTCGGGGTCCTATTATTATCCTGTTCTCTGTGTGCCATTGCATTGTATCTGTTGTCTCATGTCTGTGCGCTTATCTATGCAAAACGGTTCAACAAAAAGGTAACATAGGGGGTGCCACAAATTAGAATTACTGAAGCATGGATATCCAAGAATTCGAAGAACAGACTTATACGCATGAAGAGTTACGAAGAAGAAAATGGAACTAAAGTACGGATGAAGAAATATAAGGAATGGAGTATCTTTATAAACACTATTGAAATCACAGAGATTATTTAAACAGATTCTCTGGTTTTTTCCCCTTTTTGATTTCATTTGGATGGATTCCTGATTTCTCTGCATTTCTGAATGCAACAGTAGACTACTTAAAACTAGATGCAATAAAGCCACAGGCTGGTCAATGATGCGTTTTGTAATAATTCTGACCTTAGCGATTGGATTGCCTCTTGTTAACATCCTGAGGGGAAACTTTCAGATTGTCGCTTAGCACGACCATTGCTTTCCATTCTGTCAGATATATAAAAAGAAAGGTTATATATACGTGTTTGTGTTGTGCGCACACACACACACACATATATATAAAGAAAGGTAACTGAGGGAAAATTCAAGGATTCCTCGAAATACTAAGTATTGACTCCATAATGGTTGCCTTATTGTTGGACATGTAGTAGCATATTGTGTTTTTTTTTTTTTTTTTTTCCCTTCTCTCTCTCTCTCTCTTTCTCTTTTCTTTTCTATTTTTTCTTTTTTTGTGTGTGTGTGTGTGTGTGAATTTAGTAGCATATTGCTGTCTTAGCATCCATTACGAAAATTCAAGTTCTTGCTGAGATAATGTGCTCCATTGTGATGCTGATAGGTCCAGGCTATAGATGTAATGACAAGGTTAGGCATAGGAAAGTATTTGTAGAACAAGAAAATAGAGTGACATTATTAATTAGGTCCTCTCCTAGAGCAGACTGAAGAATTGGCCAGATGAACTAGTGGAGACCAAAGACTAAGAGTCAGAAACGTATGACTCTAGTTTCATTTTAAATTTTTTTAAGTTCCTTTTTTTCCCCCCTTTTAATATTATGTTTCTTTTGATTTAGATGATTGTGTTGATATATGATGGATTGTGCTAATTTATATGAGTTTGTTGATGGTAATCTGTGTTGTCACAGTGCATTGCTGATGCTCTTTTGGGAAATTTTCAGTGGCATTTAATTGCTTTATCTACCTTTCGGTATCTTTGACCTACTTACAGAATGGAGACTTTAAAGAAGCATCTCCCTGTTTCTGGTCCTGATGGATTGAGTGAACTGAAAAACATTGCTGTGCGTTTTGAGGAAAAAATTTATACTGCTGCAACAAGCCAGGTATTTATCTATTTGGACTTTCTTGCTGTACACATCTCTATCTATCTGGTTTTGTCATAATAGATTTTAGCTACAATGCTATTAGGAGATCTTTCAGTATAAAATATAAATCTTAAGATGCAAATTATTATCATTGGGAGAAGACAGGCATGTCTGATAGTTTTATAAATTTGTGTTGGCGAGTCCTGACCTAATTCTTCTATTTTGCATTAGTTTACAGCTATGTCCATACAGGACACATTGTTGTGCTTTATTGATTGAATTCTTTCGCTTTTTGTTATTAAATTATTTTAGCAAGATTACTTGGGGAAGATATCACTAAAGATGCTCACAATGGAGACAAAGTCTCAAAATACAATTCCCTATTCCTCGCCTCCAAACGCTCATGGGAGTAGCAGCAAGCCTCCTGAGCCAGGTACAAATTTCTTCATTTCATCATTGTTCTTTCTTTTCTTTGATTGCTTGAACTTGATAGATGAATCACATGAGGAAATATCCACACGAGGAGTTAAGAACTTTAAGTAAGTAAACTTGTGCTTTCTGTTTATTAGGCAGAAAAACAACCTTATACCTGGAACTGCGGATGCTTTTCATATGCCTTTTGCAAGTGCCTTGTTTAAAAAGTTTGGGTAGGAAACCTAAATATGGCCTGAACAGGGTAATTCCAATTCTTCTGTGTAAATACTCTCCTCATTCTTTGTAGTGCCAATGGACATCATTGGTCAGGGAGGACATGCTTATGGCAGCGACTGGCAAGAGGAAGCTTATCAGAAGGTAAACTATAGCTTGCACAAAGAGTCAAAGAACTTGATGTCTCTTAAACAAAGTTTGTAGGTCATTCTTCATTCAGTTTGTTTTTTACTTTGTTGTTGATATGAGCGGATGGAGTTGAAGTAAGATCCTTATGAATTTATGATGACAAATTATCGGTTGTAGTATTCAAAACAGAAATAATGGATTGGATGGGGATTCTTTGAGTAGATGGCTAGCAGGAGCTAGATGTAAGAATTTGAGCTACAGCTTTAAATTTGCTTCAATTATGATACCAAATGTAGTGAGCTAGCTAAGATGGACACAGAAATTTGACATGGAATGTTCTGTTTAATTGTGGCATTCAAGTAACTAAGTTTCTCTTTGATTAACATCTCTTCTATTGATTTACATGGGTATGGGATGCATCTTTTGTTATCAGGTTGTTCTTGAAGTATCAACAAAGAAATTATTTTTCTTTCTCTATATCTTTGTTAACAATTGATGGAACATCCCAACCCCTCCCTTTTTTTTTTTTTTTTTTTGTGTAGATCAAAAGATGCATACTAAATAAAGAGGAAGTTGTCGTACTCCTTGTTTTATGGAAAATTTTTAAACATGGAGCATTTTTAGCTATTGATGATAGATGTGGGCAATATTTGCGAGCAATTGTACTTTAATGAAAAAATCAATTAATAAACTAGTTGAAAGAATGTTGGGTATGGGCGCTTTATCTTATATTCGTTTATGCGGCTCAAGAAGTGTCATTGATCAGGAAAGGAAGAAAATGCTGTCCGGCTTCAATAAAGACTTGAGTAAAGTTGATCATGAGATGGGGGGCATGTTTCTATTCCGTCATCAATTTGTCTTTTTGATTGAATAGATGTGTATGTTTGAATAAGGAATCAAGTGCCATTCTTTTTGTCTAAATTGTACATGTCCTGTTGCAGATAAAGTCCATGAAGGAAATGTATTTGCCTGAGATAAACGAAATGTACCAAAAGATTGCTACAAAATTACAGCAGGTATAGTTTTATCCTAAGTATTTTTCATCATGATGTTTAAATTGGAATGCAAACTGCCCTTCCTTACAGTGCATTCTTCGTTTTTATTTTTCTAAAAAAAAAAAAAAAATTATTTTCTCCCATCTCAGCGTGACCCCCTTCCTCATCAACCTAAGTCAGATCAGCTTGAAAGACTGAAAGCATTTAAAACTATGTTGGAGAAGATTATGTCTTTTCTGCAACTTTCGAAAAATGACGTAGTACCTGTTTATAAGGAGAAGCTGGCCTCTTACGAGAGGCAGATCATAAACTTCATAAATACGAATAGGCCCAGAAAAAATCCTGCACTGCAGCAAGGGCAGATTCAACAGCAACAAGCTCAATCTCAAATGTGGCAAGTGCAATCTCAGGAAAGTCAAATTAACTCCCAGATGCAATCCATGAATTTACCAGGGCCTGGAGGAGCAATACAACAGAACAATATGGCAAGCTTGCAGCATAGTTCTGTTTGTGCTATGCCTGGTGTTTCGAATGCACAGCAAAATATGATCACTTCATCATTCCCCGAATTCCAATATGGATGCTGCACAAGGAAATGGAATGAACTCGCTGCAGCAAGCCTTTGGAAATATCTGGATCTAATTATGTCTTACAAGATTGTTATAGCTGATTCATCAGCTGAAAGTCCTAGGGAAGCGTACGAGATCATTCCTCTTGAGCATGTTTATGTTCGAAGGAAGAAGACAACTGTGGTGATTTGATTTGTACGTGGTTGTAGTGCGTCGTATTTGTTGTGTGTTTGTGTCCTGTGTGTTTAGTATGGATGTATGTATATTTAATGTTTATTATTAGGTAGATACTGCACGTAATGTGGATGTGGCGTAGCATGAGTAGTGAAATAATGGGATGAGGTGGTGTGTTGTAATTTAAGCAGTTTTTGTTTTGCATGTTTATAGGTGTCAAAGTGGAAAACAAATGTCAGGCATTGCATGTGTGTACTGCCAACGGGATGGCAAGGGACATCCCCCTTCATCTCTCATGTGAGATGTTTTGTGTTTAAATCCAACCTTCTCATTGTATTTGGCCTAAAAAAAAAAAAAACAATCCAGAAAAATGTTGAATTTGGTATTCAAATTTTAACAATGGCAAAATATGTCATCAACTATTTAAACTTTAATTTTTTTTTTAAGCCTTAAATTTTAAAATGTTTAATGTGATATCCAATTAAATTTTTGATGGACACTTTCAGTACCTTGATTAACTATGTTACTGCAATTTATCTATATTGACATGTCAATGGACAACAGGGAATAAAAAGAACTTTTTTGTTTTTTTTTTTTTCTTTTTTTTGCTATTAACCACGTTACTAGTTTTTTTGGCCACTAAGGTGGTAGTGGTTAGAGATGAAAAAACCTAGAAGAAAGAGACTTCTTTCTTTTTGACTAAGAATTTACAAGGTCACATGGTGAAACCTAAATTGAGAGAGCTACAAATTTATTTATAATTTATAATTTCTAAAACTTTGGTATTGTGTCCGTTCGGTATTTTTCAATAGATATAATTACTTATAAATTTAATTATATTTATCATTTATCTTTTATCATTCTTTCATTTTCTTCTTTATCCAAATTTTTTACTCGTTTACTTTTTCACTCTTTTTTTTTAATCTCAGCTTTTTTCTTATTCCATTTCTATATCTCTCTCTATAAATTAATTTTTGTTTCTCTTTATTATCAAATTGCAATTCTTTATCTTTTGCAATGTGCTTGCTATTCCAATGGTTTGTTGATTAATGATATACTTATTTTTCAGTTTCATCTATCATATTTAAGTTTTTATTTTTTATATTCCTTTAAAAGAGAGATTATGCATAATAACAATGCCATTTTTATATTTAAAAAGGAAAAAAAATCCTTTTATATATTTAAAAAGCACGAGCATTGGTTTTGTTTATGTCTTTATACTGTTTTTCTCTCTAATTTTCTTTTTAAGAGATGTAACATTATGATTATGGTTGTACTTGTACATTATATATCTGTAGCATCGATGATTTTAATAAGTCAATTTAATTTATAATTTAACTTGACTTCTATACATGTAAATTTTAAAAACTTCATTTTTGCTGACATACTTTATTTTTTTTCCACTTATATATATTTTGCATGTAAAATTTTTATTGCAATTTTTTCTTACTTCATTACCCTAAATTTGTAGAAGAAAAGTATTATAGTTTTTAAATTCTCATTTTTATTGTATGTTTTTGAAAGTGGTATAATGTTATCAAATAACCCACTTTCAATCAAATTATTTATACACTTTTTCACTTTTTTTTTTATTTTTATGTTAATACCATTTCGGTATACATGATAAATGAAATTTGTGCATAAAACCTTGAATCTTGAAGTAATTTATTATCATAGCAACTCTTTTGAAGTATTTGAAATTGTTTAAACTAATTGCAACCATCATTTCAAATAATAATTAGAAAAATTATGTAAAAAAAAATCATTATATTGAAGACACATATCTTTTGACGTGGGTGTAATTTTTGGAATAATATATATATAATTAATGTGATATGTCACAACCTTGTATCATGGTGTTTCATTAAAAATTGTCTTATTAAATATTGATTTATATATATATATATATATATATATAGATTATATAGAAAGATATACTAATGGTTGTGATATATTTATTACGATATAATTCTTTTGACTTTATAACTCTTCAATATAAAAAACTTTTATGATTTGTATATTTTTATTGATAATGTTAATTAATTACTTATTATGTTTTATTTTATCACCCACGTCTTTCTACTAATTAAAGTTAATTGCTTTTGTTAAATTTTTTTCATGTGGTTATAAAATTTTGTGACTTTTGAGTTTTATATAAAAGAGTTGCAATTTTTGCATGATATAGTAATAAATAACAGACAAATAACATTACATTTCCACAATTTAAAGGACTGTAATATCATGAGATTAATTAATATCATAGAGTGCCAACACATAATATATAATGAAATAATATCACATGTACAATATTATAATTAATTTGTCAACTTACATTATTAAAGCGTTGATTATGAAAATCTTTTAATTTTTAAAATATTTTCTTTAATTTTGTTTCGCAAAAAAAAAAAAAAAATCCATATGTAAGATGGGCCTGTTTGTTTTGAGAAAAAGTATTTGTTAAAGAAAATATTTTTTCCTTGAAGAAGTTATGTGGAAAAGTAACATATTTTCAAATGTTTGGTAATTTTATGAAAATACTTTTCCTTTATTTATAGTTTCGAGGTAATCATATATTTTAAGTATAAAAAAATGAAAAAAAATTACATATATCATGATGAAAAATAAATCTACTCAAAAGAAAAATATTTAAAAATTAATAATAAATGTTTTTGATAGTAACAATTGATAGATGGACTCGTAAATCGATCAAAAAATGACTTACAAATTTATATTTTGTAAGTCATTTTTCAAAAAATAATCTATGAAATGTCTATATTTTCCAAAACAAGAGAAAATATTTTACATTAATTGTCCTATTTTTTCTTAAAAAACACGAAAAATGAGAAGATATTTTCCTAAAAAACAATTTCATTGAAACAAACAAGGCCATAATTTGTTAGTATAGTACCTTATCAATCGTACTTCTTTATATTATACTCTTTTGGTATTATCTTTTCTTTTAATGATATATTTATATTGTTAATTTTTATAACCATTACTTTTATTCTATTGTACGTTTTTGGAATTATCTTTTCTTTTAGTGATATATATTTTATTAATTTTTTATGAACAAATTAAATAATAATTAAAAGTTTAAACTAGTTTACTTATCATAAAGGGAAATTCGAAACCCTAACTGAAACCCATCAAACACCAATTCAAAATCATAACAAAACCTAACCTTTTGTCTTCTATTAAAACCCTAAAATCCTAAAGGATCCCCTTTGTTCTTGTTGGTTTGACATACTTTGTATTTGGATTCACAGCAAAAGCTCTATCACCTCTAGTCTAGTTATGTACAATGTATTCCTTCTTTTTATCTTTATTATTATTCTTTTCTTGGTATCCATTGGTCTTAGTAAAGACTAACTTTGGTTCGGTTTAATATTCTTTGCATTTAGGTTCACGGGATGAGCTAGTAATTTTGATACCGGTTTCTGGGTTGTTGAAACTTTCATGTTTTTAATTGATCATGAGCTATTAATTTTGTTTTTTGTTTCTAGGTTTCTAAAACTTTCGTGGCTTTTTAAGTTGACCATGAACTAGTAACTTTGTTTTTATTCTTGGGCTCTTGAAACTTTCATGTGTTTTGGTGATTATGAACTGATAATTTTGTCTTTTTGTTTCTAGGTTCTTGAAACTTTCATAAGTTAGCAATTCTTGTTGTTAAGTGTATAAAATTGGGGTTTAGCTATTGTATTAGGATTGTGGTTTCACTCTCTCTTTTCTTTTCAACCATGGTAGTCTTTTTCCTTTTTTTTTTCTTTATTAATAAAAATCTATAACATTGTCTATGCCATTAGCTAGGATATTGATTTTTTTTAGCTGTTAAAATATTTTGCAATGGTGTTTTTCTGTAGTAAAAATTGATCCCACGACCACTAGGGGTCATAAGCTGAAGCCTTACAACTGAGTCAACATCGGCTGGCAGGATATTGATTTTTTAATGCCTATTGACACGTGTCCAACATTTATTTGCTGTTATGTCCATTAGACAAACAACGATAATAGAGTTAACTAGGGCACTAAAAATGTCATCTAAAAGTTCAATTGAGTATTAAATTGAATTTTCTAAAGTTTAAGTACCTAATTGTATTTTTCATCAAAATTCGAGTAACAAATTCGACATTTTCCCAAAGTGATTTATATGCTAACAATGAAAGGAAAGAGAAATGTTTGGATTTTCTCAGAAAAATTTATTGTTCCTTGGAGATCTAGGGTTTTCTCATAATTAACCCCAATTATTAATTGCTTTTTGAGACTCAGAGTTCTCTCTTAAACATACCTACAAACAGATTCAAAATGGGTAAATTTGGTAGAAAAGTAAATAATGGTAATAGCATTTTTAGTGAAGACTTTAATCTAAATTGCTTTTTTACATGATTGTAAACATGATCCTATATAAAATTGGTATCAGATTCGCATTTCATGGGGGAGATGAAACAGTTGCAGTAAGAATTTGAGACTTTTCTCGCGATACATAAAGAAGACTAGGAGAGGCTGTAGATTCGACAACAACAATTGGTCCTTCAAGCTACAAATCTAACTTGTGAACACACTGGTATGAACATGGAGGAAGCTAATTGAGATGAAGCCAATCAAAATAGGAAGCGTGATGATAACACCACTTGTTAAGGAGAAAGATATGAAAGAGAAGTTATCACTCCAAATTATTCTAAATGGGATTTTCCCAAATTTGATAGAAGTATTGACCTACTTGGTTGGATGGCTCAACAAATGGAAACATTATTTAGGCACCAAAAAGTTATGGAAGGAGAATGAGTAAACCTGACGACCAATCATTTAGAGGGTGATGCACAATTATAGTTCTTGAAGTTGGAGTGGGACAAACTCGGATGGTCATAGGAAGAGTTTAAGTCAATGTATAATGTGTGTTTTGGCCTACTGTTGAGGGGTAATAAGGTAACATAATTGGCAAAGTTAAAGTAGATGGGAAATGTGGAGAGCTACCAAAGGAAATTTGAACAAGCGACAACCCAAATTGCATTATTTACCCTTGACCACGAAGTAACGCTTTTCATTAGTGGGTTGAAGGAATGCATAGCGATTGAGGTAGAATTACATTAGCTTAGTGATTTAAATCAAGCTTTGGGTTAGCACACTTATGTGAAAGGAGCGGAGTGGGTGTTAAGGAAAAAAGGCAACAGTAGGAGTCTGGTTAACTCGTAGAATGGTATGAGTAACAAGGCACCAATTGTTCAAAAATTGAGTAGAGTAGAAATGGATAATCGAAGGGTTAGGGTCTATGCTTTAATTGTGATGAGCTGTTTTCTATCGAACACAAGCATGTATTTATTGGTTTAAATGTGATATAAGATCCAATAAATTATTTAAAAAATTTGTTATTATATATAAATAATTAAAATATCAATAAAAATAACTGTTGATGTTAATAAAATCTTATAATACTAATTTTTTTTAATCAAACTATCATAAATGGGTTAAATATGCCCATTTGACCCTTAGCCCATTTTACTCAAATGACATATAAATACAAATGGTGTAAATATGTTATATTAGTGGATTGACTTGTTTAACTCATAGCTAAAGTGGACTATACTAGTGCAAAAAAAAAAAAAAAATCAATATTACTTAATCTAGTTAACTTGGATCGACTCGTTTGGCCCTTTTGCTCAACTCTATTGATGGTGATGGTCTTTCAAATATAATAGATCATTTTCAAATCTTTCAAGGG
The DNA here is from genome assembly GCA_024138025.1 of Combretum micranthum. Taxonomy (NCBI): domain Eukaryota; kingdom Viridiplantae; phylum Streptophyta; class Magnoliopsida; order Myrtales; family Combretaceae; genus Combretum; species Combretum micranthum. The sequence goes on along the minus strand of JAMXBD010004332.1, from coordinate 59,264 downwards.
GAAAAAAAGAAAAAAAACTCTCTTGACAAACATATGGAGGAAAGAAAGAAAACTTAGTCCATCTTTTTTTTTTTTTTTTTTTCCTTAAGCCTTATAGTCCATCCCATTTGAATTCCGAAGACACGAGAGACAGCAGGACAGGCGGATTTAGGTTTTAATATAAACGACTGCGAATCTATTGCCTTCTAATTACAAGTATAACCTGCCGATCCTCACTTGTCTGACCATCGAAACTTGTGGGCATAAAAAAAAAAAAAAAGGAAAATCGAATCATCAAATAAATAATTATTTAATTTATCTTTATCTCCTACTGAGAAACAACACAAAATTGTTATAATTTATTAGAAGACGTCCGCCTCTTGTCTTGTGCTTCCTCTTTTTCTTTGCCAAATAAACTCTGCTTTGGTATCATAATAAATCACAACGCCAGGCTCCGGTAATTTCTTTTTTTTTTTATTATATATATATATTTATTGTGCATGTATATAAGCAGAATCAAATCAAAGGAGCTGTCTTTACAAGCAATTTCATTAAAGCATTAAAAAATCACAGTGTCACATGTTTGTTTAGGAAAGTGGTTGCTTCCCGGGTGTTTCTTTTTTTGTCCATAAATTTGGAATTAGGGTTTGTTTCCTCTCTGTCTAATTGGACGAAATCACGTATTGTTTTTTGTTTACTGTCTAAAGGGGTATTTTTGTTGATTTACTTTGATTTCTTGGTATTAGGTTTGTTATTTTTTGGGGGGATTTAGATGATGGATACTGGTAATTGGAGACCGACGCCACAAGGTGGTGGGGTCGCAGCTGGTGGTGGAGGCGGCGGCGTTGGTGGCGCTGGAGAATCCACCATGGAAGCAGGTGATGGAGGGCTCAATTGCCTCAGGAATCAAGACAGAGAATTGTGAATAAGATGTAAGTTTTACTTTAAAAAAAAAAATTCTTATTCACTTTTATGATGATTTTATTAAGAAGAAGATGGATTTTGGCTTGTGTTAGTGTTCAAAGTTTGCAACTTATAGAGTTTATATTGGAAAGTTGTTTACTTTATCCTCAAATCGGGGCATAACAATCTCTGAATCGTTTATTTATAGTTAAAATTTGTAACATAGAGCTTGTAACGCACATTTTGTAGCGATCACGATCTCAGAATTGTAAATTTGTCGTTAAATTTGGTAACTTAGAGCATGTAACACAGTTTGTAGCTGTACATGGTAGTTCTGAATTACTGAGTGATCAAAATCTTATATGTATGTACTTGGATAATTTTGGCCTGTTATTTAATATTGTCCTCGTAGGTTTAGATGCGTTCATTGTTTAAAAATTTTCTTTGTTCATAAGTCTGAACCTAGTAGTTTTAGCAAAAGTAACTGTATTGATGAATATATCAATTCTAAGGCATGGTAGTTGCATACAGTATCGAAGTGGTACATTTGTTCCACCATGGGATTAGGGTGATAAGAAAATGATGGAGAAAAGTGGACTAGAAGTCAAACACCACATTTGTGCCTAAGGTTTTTTCCTTTTTATCCAAGTTGTCTTGGGGGTGCTATTGTTTACCTGTTCTCTGTGTGCCATTGTGTTGTATCTATTATCTCATGTCTGTGTGCCTATCTATGCAATATGGCTTATCAAAAAGGTAAGAGGGGGGTGCCACAAATCAAGATTACTGAAGCACAGATCCAAGAATTTGAAGAACAGACTTATCCACATAAAGAGTTGCAAAGAAGAAAAAGGAACTGAAGTACAGATGAAGAAATATAAGGAATGAATTAACCAAAATTTTTTAATTAACAATATATATATATATATATAATATATAAGGAATGGAGTATCTTTATGAACACTATTGAAATTTCAGAGATTAGTTAAACAGATTCTGGTGTTTTCCCCTTTTTGATGTCACACATGGATGGATTCCTAATTTTTTTTTGCATTTCTTCTCATGCAACCAGCGGATCCCCTAAAACTAGATGTGATAAAGCCATAGGCTGGTCAATGGTGCGTTTCTGGAACAATTCTGACCTTGGCATTTGTGTTGCCTCTTTTAACATCCTGAGGGGTAACTTTCAGATTGGTGCTTAGCCAGGACCATTGCTTTCCATTCTCTCAGATGTGTATAAGAAAAAAGGTTACATATATGTATATGTGCATGTGTGTGAATGTAAAGAAAGGTGATCGGAGGAAATTCAAGGACTTCTTGAAATACTGAGTATTGACTCCATAGTTGCCTTAATTGTTGGACTTATAGTACCATATTGTTGTCTTAGCATCCGTTACAAAAATTCAAGTTCTTGCCAAGTTAATGTGCTCCATTGTGATGCTTGTTTAGTCCAGGCTGTAGATGTAATGACATTTAGGATAGCCAGAGGGAAGTATTGGTAGGACAAAGAAAAACATAGTTACATTATTAATTTGGTCCTCTCCTTTATAGTAGACTGAAGAATTGGCCAGATGAACTAGTGTAGACTGAGGGGTCAGAAACATGTAACTCTATTTTTATTTCTTTTGCTTCCTTTTTTTCTTTTAATCTTAAAATCTTTTTCCTTCTAATATGATGTTTCTTTTGGTTTAGATAATGGTGTTGATATGTGATGGATTGTGCTAAATTTATATGAGTTCATTGATGGTTATTTGTGTTGTCGCATTGCGTTTTTACTCTTCTTTTGCTTTGAAAGTTATCTTGTCACATTGCATTGCTGGTGCTCTTTTCGGGAAATTTTTAGTGGAATTTAATTCCTTTATTTACTTTTGGGTATCTTTGACCTGCTTACAGAATGGAGACTTTAAAGAAGCATCTCCCTCTTTCTGGTCCTGATGGATTGAGTGAACTAAAAAAAATTGCTGTGCGTTTTGAGGAAAAAATTTATACTGCTGCAACTAGCCAGGTATTTATCTATATGGAATACTTTCTTGTTAGACACATTTCTCTATTTGGTTTTGTAATGACAGATTTTAGCTGCCTTGCTATTAGGCAAGCTTTCAGTATACGATATAAACCTTTAGATGTAAATTATTATCACTGGAAGAAGAAATGCATATCTCATGGTTTTATAAAATTCGTGTTGGACAATCTTGACCTAATTTTTCTATTTCAGCTATGCCCATACAGGTCCTATTGTTGTGCTTTTTATCATTGATTGAATTCTTAAACCTTTTTTTTTTTTTTTAATTATTTTAGCAAGATTACTTGAGGAAGATATCGCTAAAGATGCTCACAATGGAGAATAAGTCTCAACATACAATTGGTCCCAATTCTTTGCCTCCAAACGCTCCTGGGAGTAGCAGCAAGCCTCCTGAACCAGGTACAAATTTCTTCATTTCATCATTGTTCTTTCTTTTCTTTCACCACTTGAACTTGATAGATTGATCACACGAGAAAATATCCACAAGAGGAGTCAAGAACTTAAAATAAGTAAACTAGTGCTTTCTGTTTGTTAATTATGTGTCTATTTTATTTTATTTTTAATGTGTAATCTTTTTCCTATTACCTGTATTGCTGTTATGCTCCATGTTCTCTTGGTGTACTGGTGTGCAATTCGGGTACAGCAGGGGGAAGTGACAGAGCCCATTGCTAATAGACCTGAACATGTGTGTTTTTTATTCTTTCGAGCTCCAGGTTTGCAGCAACAAATTCCAAATCAAAGCCAGTCGATTCCTAATTCACTTGTTCCCAGTCAGTCCCAACCTCGGCAGCAGCTTTTATCTCAGAATATACAAAACAATATTTCATCTGCTGGAGTTCAGGTGTCCTCCAGCTTATCATCCACAATGCCTCCTGTATCTGGGTTGGGCCAGAATACCAATATGCAGAACATGTCAAATCTTTCTCAAAATTCACTTGGGAATCCAATGGCGCAAGCTTCCAATATGTTTGTCAATCCTCAAAGGCAGATGCCTGGTAGGCAACAGCCGCAACATTTACCACAACATGTTATGCAGCAGCAGCTGCAGCACCAACTTATTAAGCAGAAGTTACAGCAGCAAGGCAATATGTCCCATTCACTTATGTCCTCTCAGATCCCCCAACCGCAGCAGAATATGTTGCAGCCTAATCAGTTGCAGTCTCATCAACAATCTCTTCTGCATACACCTTCAGTCATGCCTCCATCCTCTATGCAACAAGCTTCCCTACCAGGTCTTCAACCAAATCAGCAGTCTTCTTTACAGCAACCAACACAATCAATTCTTCAGCACAATATTAGACAGCAACAACAGTCACAGGGGGTGGTTCATCAACAGCAGCAGCAACAAATGGTGGGCCAACAGTCAAATATGCATCAGAATCAGTTGATGAACCAGCAAAACTCCGTGGGGGATATTCAGCAGCAGAGGTTGCTCAGCCAACAGAACAATCTTCAGAGTCTTCAATCGCAACAGCAGCAGTCACAACAGCAGCAGCAGCAACAGTTAATGCCCCAGCAAAATAACTTGCCCAATATTCACTCTCAACAGTTGGCTTCACAAAGCAACGTCTCTGGATTGCATCAGCAGCTGCCACTGCTTGGGTCTCAAGCTGGCACTACTAGCATGCCTGCTGGTCAGCATTCTGCTCATATTATGCAACAGCCAAAGGTTCCCATTCAACAGCAAATGCAGCCAAGTGGATCAAACTTGTTGCCCTCACAAGGACAACAGTCACAGCTACAGCCAATGCAGCAGCAAATGATGTCTCAGATGCAGTCACAGCCTTCACAATTGCAGCAACAGGTGAATTTGCAGCAACAATCAAATTCATATCAGCGTGATATGCAGCATCGGCTTCAGGCTTCAGGCTCATTATTGCAATCGCAAAACCTGATGGATCAGCAAAAGCAGTTCTACCAGTCTCAAGCTTCATCAAGTATGTATTTATCTTCATTTAAGTCTGCTTGATACCCTTAAAACTTAGGGAGAAGCTTAGAAGTATTCTTCAGGTTTGGGGCATATCCTTTTCATATACCTTTTGCAAGTGCCTTGTTTAAAAAGTTTGGGTAGGAAAGCTAAATATGGCCTGAACAGGATAATTCCAATTCGGCCATGATAATACTCTCCTTGTTCTTTGTAGTGCCAATGGACACTGTTGGTCAGGGAGGACATGCTAATGGCAGCGACTGGCAAGAGGAAGTTTATCAGAAGGTAAACTATAATTTGCACGAAGAACTTGATGTCTCTTAGACAAAGTTTTTTAGGTCATTCTTTGTTCAGTTTGTTTTTTCGCTTTGTTATTGATATGACTGGATGGAGTGGAAGGAGGATCTTAATGAATCCATGGTGATTGATTATTGGTTGCAATATTCAGAATAGAAATAACGAATTGGATGGGGATTGTGTGAATTGGTGGCTAGCAGGATCTAGATGAAGGATTTGAGCTTCTGCTTTAAATTTGCTTCAATTATGATACAAAATGTAGTGAGCTAGCTAAGATGGACACATAGATCTCTTTAAATAACATCTCTTCTATTGATTTACATGGTATGGGATGCATCTTTTGTTATCTGGTGGTTCTTGAAGTATTAACAAAGAAATAACTTTTCTTTCTCATTATGTTTGTTAACAATTGCAGGAACATCCCCTCCCCCCTTTTGTTTTAAGTAGATCAGAAAATGCATATCACATAAAGAGGAAGTTGTTGTGTATGGGAAATTTTAAAACATGGGGCCTTTTAGCTACTGATGATAGACGTGGGCAATATTTGTGAGTAACTGTACTTTAATGGAAAAATAAATGCATAATCTAGTTGAGAGAAAGTTGGGTATGGTTGCTTTATCTTATATTTGTATGTGTAGCTCAAGAGGTGTAATTGATCACGAAGGGAAGAAAATGTTGTCTGGCTCTAGTAAGGATTTGAGTAAAGTTGATCATGAATTGGGGGACATGTTTCTATTTTGTCATCAATGTCTTTGTGATTGAACAGATCTGTATGTTTGAATAAGGAGTCAAGCACCATTCTTTTTGTCTAAAATGTACATGTCCTGCAGATAAAGTCCATGAAGGAAATGTATTTGCCCGAGATAAATGAAATGTACCAAAAGATTGCTACAAAATTACAGCAGGTATAGTTTTATCCTAAGTTTCTTTTACCTTGATGTTTAGATTGAAATGCAAACTGCCCTCCCTTACAGTGTATTCTTCTTTTTTTATTTTTCTGACAAAAACCATTTTCTTCCATTTCAGCACGACTCCCATCCTCAACAATCTAAGTCAGATCAGCTTGAAAGGCTGAAAGCATTTAAAACTATGTTGGAGAAAATTATATCTTTTCTTCAAGTTTCAAAAAATGATGTATTACCTGCTTATAAGGAGAAGCTGGCCTCTTATGAGAAGCAGATAGTAAACTTCATAAATACAAATAGGCCCAGAAAACCTGCACTGCAAGGGCAAATTCAGCAGACCATTCATCCGATTCAACAGCAACAAGGTCAATCTCAAATGTCACAAGTGCAATCACAGGAAAGTCAAATGAACTCCCAGATGCAATCCATGAATATGCCCGGGTCCGGGGGAACAATGCAACAGAATGCTATGGCAAGCTTGCAGCATAGTTCTGTTTCTCCTATGCCTGGTGTTTCGAATGCACAGCAAAATTTGATTACTTCATCAATGCAGCCAAATTCCAATCTGGATGCTGCACAAGGAAATGCAATGAACTCACTGCAGCAAGTTACTGCAGGATCAATGCAGCAAAATGCCATTAGTGCTCCTCAACAGGTAAATGTTAACATGTCATCACAAAGTGGGGTAAACATGTTGCAGTCAAATATTTCTGGCCTTCAATCAAATCCCAATTTGCTTCAACATCAACATCTGAAACAGCAGCAGGAGCCGCAAATGCTGCAATCGCAGCAGCAGCTCAAGCAGCAATTTCAGCAACGTCAAATGCAGCAGCAGCAGCAGCAGCAGCAGCTAATGCAGAAACAACAGCTTTTACAACAGCAGCAGCAGCAGCAGCTACACCAGCAAGTGAAGCAGCAGCTTCCTTCCCAGTTGCAGACACATCCATTGCCACAGCTTCATCAGATGAATGATGTAAATGAGATGAAAGTGAGACCAGGAATGGGTGTAAAACAGGGAGTTTTCCAGCAACATCATGCTGCAGGTCAACGTTCTACATATCCACAACAGCTGAAACCCGGGGCTTCATTTCCTATATCTTCTCCTCAGCTTCTCCAGGCTGCTTCTCCTCAGATACCTCAACATTCATCTCCACAGATCGATCAGCAGAATCTGCTCTCATCCTCACCAAAACAGGAACACCTCTGCAATCTGCAAGCTCCCCATTTGTTCCATCCCCTGCAACCCCTGCAGCTCCGTCTCCTGTGCCAGTTGACTCTGAGAAACCAATTTCTGGTGTTACCTCTCTTTCTAACTCTGGAAATCTTGGTGGACATCAACAGACAGCTCCAGCTCCAGCTCCAGCATCAGCACCAGTGCCATCCCTTGCTATTGGAACTCCTGGCATTTCTGCCTCGCCCTTGCTTGCAGAGTTCAGTGGTCCAGATGCTGCTCATGGAAATGCATCAGCAGCTCAAATTGGCAAGTCAAGTGCGACTGAGCAGCCTATTGAACGGTTGATTAAAGCGGTTGGTTTTTGTCATTTTAGTGAGCTTTTCCATTCATAAAATGTTTCTTCAGCATCCATTCATTGAATTAATTGTTTCCACTTTTCTTTCAGGTGAAATCAATGTCCTCTCAAGCTCTAACCTCTGCTGTCAGTGACATTGGTTCAGTTGTTAGCATGGTTGATAGAATAGCGGGGTCTGCTCCTGGAAATGGATCCAGGGCTGCAGTTGGTGAGGATCTTGTGGCAATGACAAAGTGCCGTTTGCAAGCAAGAAATTTTGCAGTCCCCGATGTCACAAATGGGAATAGGAAAATGAGGCGCTATACAAGTGCGATGCCTTTAAATGTTGCATCATCTGCCAGCATGTAAATGACAGTTTCAAGCAGTTAAATGGTGCAGAGACATCGGAGTTGGAGTCAACAGCATCTTCGAGTACTAAGAGGCCAAGGGTTGAGGTATTTGTTTCAGCCATGTATTTAATTTAATAGCTTCTCAGTAGGAAAAGCAATCTTAACTTTCACTTCTTTGCTATTCCTCTCTTCACGATTTTGACAATAGTTTGAGTCTGAGATTTGAGTTACCATTTTCAGGCAAACCATGCACTGCTTGAAGAAATAAGGGAAATTAACTATCGACTAATAGATACAGTGGTTGATATCAGTAAAGAAGAAAATGATCCCTCTGCTGCAGCAGCTGCCAATGAGGGAGGTGAAGGAATTATTGTCAAGTGCTCTTACAATGCCGTGTCTCTGAGCCCAAGCTTGAAATCACAGTACACTTCAACACAAATGGTGGGTTTCAGATAGTTAAGTTTGTATGATATTTTGAGAAGTGATAAAATTCACAGTACTTAACTTTATTTCATGTAATATTATGTGCAGTCACCAATACAACCTTTGCGGTTGCTCGTCCCTGTAAATTATCCAAACTGCTCCCCGGTACTTTTGGACAAGTTTCCTGTGGAAGTCAGGTGAGGTGACTCTGTTTTATCTCTTTCATCTGTGTGAATTAATCATGCAATTAATATTTGTCATCATGATGAGGCCTTCTTTAGTGCTGTCAGCAAAATTGCCTTACAAGTTTATATAAACAATCAATTTTCAGATGTGTATTCTATTTTTACAAGTTGATTTGGATTCCAGTTTTTTGTAAGTGTCTTCTCGACATTGGATCTTTAAACCCACATACTTTGTGATGCGAGTTGTTAAAAACTCTAGTGCTCTCTTCCCTTTTCTGGCCCTTAATTATTGAGGTGCACTAGGAAACTGAATTTTTGGGCCGAGTGAATATTTGTCCCACATCTTAACCATAAAAAAGTAACTTATATATGGCATTAGGTTTTCAAATTTTGCTATTGTCAAAACGTTGGAGGTGATATTTGTCTATTATTACTTTAGGTGTTGCTAGCAATGTATTATGGTGTAATTTCTGTCCAGTTAGTTTGATGTTGCACTACACCTCTGTACCTTTTAGATGGTGAATTTTTCTTCACTCAATAGGTGTCTAGTGAACTGCTCAAAACAATCCTATGTTTTTCACGGGTCATTACTAGGCATGGTTAGGCACGTGATCATACTCTGTCGTAGTGTATGGTTTTATTAGTTTTTCAGCAAGACAAACACAATAAGTTACTGATATATGGTCCATGATCCTTTTCTCTAATCGAAGATGTTTTAATCCTAGTTTGCACCCTTCAGCTCTCTAATAGTGAAATATGTTTCAGACTTACCTTTTTCAAATCACTTTATTGCGGCATAAGTTTTGCACATATCAAACGAACTGTGCAATGTTGTGTTCATTATGTTAGATTTATATGATTAATGTGTTCTTATCTACAACTGTTCAATTGATTCTAAGATTTATATGATTAATGTGTTCTTACTGCTTGTACAGCAAAGAGTATGAGGACCTGTCAACAAAGGCAAAGTTGCAGTTTAGTATATCTCTTCGAAGCCTCTCACGACCCATGTCGCTGAAGGATATAGCCAAGACTTGGGATAATTGTGCGCGAAATGTGATACTAGAGTATGCACAGCAGAGGGGTGGAGGAAGCTTTAGCTCTAAGTATGGAACATGGGAGAATTGCTTAAGTGCTGCTTGATATATATATTTTTTTTTCATGTGGAAAAATTAGTATGGGTTATCATGGAGCATTACATCAATTGCTTTAGCAGGGAAGCCGTATTTGGTAAATTCTTGGGCACTTTGGAAGGTACATATTTAATAAGGTCCATGAAGTTTTCATCTTTTTTCTGGGTTTTATCTATAATTGTAAGTTGTTTCATGACGTAACCTGTCCATACAAGATTGGACTTTTTGCCTAAAATATTTTTTGTTGTTTTTTTGCCTTCGTATGAATATGCTTTAGTGTTTCTTAGCTTCAGATCCTTCATAAATTTTGCATGATTCCTAAATATTTTAGATACTTGTTTAGGATATTAAGCTATAGCTTTTCTTTTAGATGTTTTCTTTCTTGTATAACCATTTGTTTTTTAACCATGCCGATTCTTGAAACGAAACTTGTTTGACAATAATATTGTTACCGAGCGAGGAAGAGGTACAAGATGAATAATATATGAATTTTATGACCGATCATTTAGCAATAGATTATAACAATAATAAACTGAGAGGTCTCTTAGTAATTCTATATGAGACAATCATGAAACAATATATGTAGGAAAAAAAGGGAGACGAAGTAGATCTCCTATAATATATTATATATATATATATATATAGATATATACTATTTATCCCATAGCTTTAATTTATTTCTAACTATGTATATGGGTTTAACCGCTCATGGAAATGACGTATAATTACTCGGGAAAATGAGGAAAAAGAGATATGCCACTGCCTGCCACTGCTAACCTCCTCTACATTCATATAAAATCTGCGCAAAAAGAAAAGAAAAGAAAAATAAACGGAAATTTGATTTTTTTTTTTGTTTTAATTTGGTTCGGTTCGAAATCATGATTCAAAACGTACTGTTTTATTTTTTATTTTTTATTTTTAAAAATCTCCAATCAGAAAATTAGTAGAAACCTTTTTTGTAATTTTTTTTTTTTGGTTTGTATGTCTATTTATTTACTAGAGATAGTTTCCAATCGGTTAATATAGGTAATTGAAAAACATGGAGATTATGGCCTCATAAAGCTAAAATACAGCAAATATGATGCTTTAAATATACCAATCTCAACTCAAAAGGCTTAAATTCCTTGTTTCAACATATTCTGTTGATGCTATCCTAAGTAAAGTATTATTCATCGTATAAATTAAGGAGATCATCGTTACTTTGATTGATTCTAATATAATAAGATAAAATGATATAAAATCAATAAAAATGTTACCGGAACACTAAAGTGAGGAATAATAAACGGTTTTAACCCATATATTAAACTGCGCTGAACCTTCTTCCTCCCCCAAACCCACAAAATTAGCAAACCAAATCATATGATTGGATTTGGTTTTATAAAGAAAATTAAGTTTTTTTGGTTCAGTTCAGTTTGAGTGATGAATTAGATCGAACTATACTTTTTACACCCCTAAATTATTGACCTTAAACATGTAAACCTCTAACACTATTCCTAGGCCATATTTACAAATCTATCTGCTAAGTAAAATATTAAATAAAGTTCCAACATATCTACTAAGAAATATAGAATCCCAAAACAATAGATTGAGGAAACCTCTGTATTTTCCAAACCATCTGAATGAACAAAATAATCATCCGAGTAGTATTATAATCTAGTCCTAAGATGATGAGGTGGATGTAACAATTTCTATCATAGTGATTTATATAATCCTAATCGTTTTATAGATTAGAAAGTTTCCACAATTAAGGATTTAATATCTAGTCTAGTAATAAATTAGAACAATAATAAACTAATAGGTCTCCTGGTCCTAGTAATTATACGAGACAGTCATGAAACAATAATATACATATTAGAACTGATACACAATGCGTAAATTAAAAAATAAAAAAATAAATAAAAGAAGAGAGAATCGGATTAGATCTTCCAATTTTTATTTATCACGTGGCTTTAGCTTTCTTAAACTATACTCAAGGAAAATAACAAGAAAGGGGAAAAAACAAATGCAAAAGCGAGAGGGGCGTGCCCGCGGTCCCACCGACCTCCTCCGTATTCATGTGTATATTCTCAAAGCCTTCAATGGCTATATCTATAAATCTGACAAATCAAGGAAAATATTTATTGTTTTCGGCTAGAATTTTAGTGAATAAACTTCTAGAGATCTTGGACCTGAACAGGCCTAAAAAAAAAGGCTTAGTATAAGATGGAGTGTCATCTTTTTGAAATATTAAACCAAATAATAAGAAGGTCGAAGGCTCTATATTACCTAATCTATAATCCGTGATGATCGAGTTTTGGCTTAAAATATACACACAATTGGAACATATGTGAAATGAGGGGAGACCTCCCCTGATGCGCAGGTGATTATATAAATTGCATCGCGAAGGTTGTGCCAAAGGTCAGTTGTACAGGTGTTGCAACTTCAAGCCAAGAGTTAACCTCAATGTAGCCATTCTCAAAACTCAAAAATGAGAGTTTTGCCTAGGTTCTTTTTTCTTTTTTTACTTTCTTGCACTAAATGCCATTATTTGCATCGTAAATCGATGAGGTAGAAACAGTAGTGTATGGAAAATTGGGATATGCGTCTCTGGTCGACCTAGTTGATGCCGGCGAATGGATGACACCATGTTATGTTACCATTTAGGAAATCTGTGATTATGAACAAACACGTATAAGCATAGTAAATGGATTCAGATAAGCGAGATAGTAGAGTTCGCTAATTTGTTTGTTTGTATTTTATTTTATATTATAAATAGCGATATTGTTTGTAGTTACCACTTAATTAAAATGCAATAATACTCTACTACTCAATTAAAATATTGTTATCTTGCTTATATTTATTTGAATACTGGCCTTTTTTTTTTATTCAATAAATAGTCTTTGTTATATTTATTTATCATTTTCAGTTAATATAATGATGTGGTAATACATTGAACATTGTACTCTATATAACATCCTTAATAGAGGTATAAGTTGATTAATATACTGTCATAATTTTATAACTGATCATTAATAAAGTTGAGTATTCATAATTGACCACTCATACAAGTATGTATTGAATTTACACCTCATTAGGGAGTGTTTGATTCACACAAATTTGTGGGACTGGACTGGACAAAAATCCCCACTCCCTTGTTTGGTTGTTGTCATCGGCTTTGGTATTGGACAATAGGCTTTTAGAGTACAAGACAATTTTGAAGAAAAATAATACCATATGAAATATGCGACAGATACTCATTTTACTGGACAATCTCAAACCTTTATAGTATTCCTGTGTTATACTTGTGTATACCAAAAAATGAACATCACAAAAATCATTCTCTAGTACTGTGTATATCAAATGTAGTATAAGTGAATTGTGTTGTCTAATATTTCTTGTACTGTATTATCTAGTTTCTTTTGTCCTATCTAGTTTTTGCAATCAAACACTATGTTATTCTTAGTTAATTAGACAGACAATCCAATTAATGCTAGCTACTTAACAACCTAGTTAAGTGCAAGGTTCATTCTAGTAGTAGCTTAAGAATTAGAGAGAGAAGTGGAATTAGATAATACATGCACAAGCAGTGTCATTTTGATTGGACGAGTGCTTTTCCTAAGACTTAGCAATTTCTATCTCTACGAATCATACAATCCTTGCCACTTCATAGTTTAGAAAGATCAAACCATTATGGATTTAGTATATCTATCTAGCAATGAAATTAGAACATATAATAAATGAGTCTCCTAGTAGAACATTTGATACTGACAGCATAAATTGGAGGAAAAAAAGGGGAATTTGTAAATTTATCCCCTAAACTTTTAAAAATTAGCATAGTTAAGGACATGTAATATATCATTTGAATTGTTGGGGGGAAGGGGGGTAAATTTGCATATAGATGAACATTTAGGCAGTAAATCCGTACATAGGTAAGAGTTCAAGGGGGTATTTTGCAACTCCTCCAATTTGTTTTAATGGAAAACATTACATGCCCTTAATTAGGATAATTTTTTAAAGGGGCTAAAAAATTCACCTTGCAAGTTCAAGGGGTAAATTTGCATATAGGTAAAAGTTTTAGGAGGTCCCCTAAAGTAAAAAGAAAAAAAGGAATTAGATCACTTAGTTTTATTTATTGCATGGCTTTAGTTTTCTATAACATATTAAGTTTTCTCAGTTGGAGTTTGAGTGAGAGATTTATGCCATATTTGAGAAGTAATGTTAGTATTTTCTTTTTGCACTTGATGCCACATCTCAAGCTAAATCAAAATATAAGAATAATAAGTGCATTTAGGTACAAGTGTAAAATACTAAATATTAAGGGAGCAAAACATGGCATTTTGAATTCTTTTTCATCAAATGCTCAAAAATTTGTAGGAAATATTAACTAGCATTTATATTTTCCTTTTGCTAATTATAGATAGAGTTGTAAATCAAGTTAAGAGGTGATACAAAAAGGCTTTAAACTTAAACTCCACTTCGAGAGCTTGACTTAAACTAGTATTCAATAAGATCAAATCTGACTTGATTGAACCAATTTATAAACTCGAATTTTATTCAATATAAAGGTTTTAAAGAGTGTAATAGCTATCTACTGCTTTTATAAAAGAAAAGATTACCAAAATATAGCTTATACAAAAGTAATTACCAATATAGAATGCAAAATCGTGTACTGAAGATGAAGACTTCTTACTTTCAAAAGAAATTGCATTCCACAAATGCGATTTTCCAAACTACTATGGTCGTAAAATTGAATTTTTAAAATGCGAGTTACATTATTTGAAAGAATTTGCATTTCATACATGCAATTTACCTCCTCGCATATTTTGGTGTTAGATAGAAACAAACATATTGCATTTAATATTTGCGACTTATGAATCTCATTATAAAGATGTGATTACTTCTTTAAATAAAATGCCATGCATGCTTAGTTGGAGATTAAAAAACAAAAATATCTCATTTCGCATATGCGATTTATAACAAGCATTTCATAGATGCAATATATAAATTGCATTCGTGACATGTGTTTACTCATTTAAATAAAACGCTGTGCATAAGCATGCTAAATTGTAGATGCTAAATGCAATTGATAAGGGACATTTTAAATCACTAACCCTATATCTTCTTCTCTAACTTCTTCCTCCACCCTATTCTTGTAAACTCCTGAATTTTTCGATACTCTTAGAAAATAATTTTTGAGTTACATACTGAAACTGAAACCTTAAAAACCGACCAAAGTTAAAATCGAATTCTAAATAAGATCAAATACGAAATTTCTTAAACTTAAGAAAGAGATGACCTTCAAAAACAAAATGAAAACTCTAATAATCATTCAATTCAAAAACAGTATGTGAAACAATTCCTCTATCGGATCCTTGACACGTAAATTGAGATAATATATCCAAATAACACTCAACGGAAAAATACTAAAACCTTAAACCCTTCGATGAATTTTAGAATAAACCACCAAAAGTCAAACATAGTCAACCTATAACCTTAGACTCGACTAAACAATCCCAAGAATTATTAAATATTAAATAAATCATAAAGATGAAGTTGGATTTAAAACCGGATCCTTAAAAGTCAAGTAAACCAACAATAAGCACTAGTGAAGCTACATCCAATAATTCCTTACTCTTAACTTAGAGTAATAAAATCGAGATAATCATAGATGGTAGTTCATAATAATATAGAGAAACCTAAAAAGATCAGATTCGTCAAAAATTTGATCATTCCGAACCCAAACGTAATCAGTTCTCAAAAAACGTGTCTTGGGGCTCGAGATGGTAAAAATATTTTGACAATACCATTAAAATTGTAATAATATGAGGATTCCAACAACATCAGTTTTAGAAATTTTCATATCTAAAAACATCAGATATAGCCACTTTATGCACATTTTTATTATTATCAATATTTTATTTGTCTAGTCTACTATTCATTGTACAATTTCTACTATTCATTACTATTCACTTATCTCCACTTTATCTTACTACCTACTTCTTACAACCTATAAACCTATTTTTTACATTTACTTTTTCAATATTACTTTTTATTTAACTTCTCGGGAAAAGGAAAAAAATATTATTAAAATAAAAAAATTACAAAAATACCACTGGGACGAAATTAATCCCAGAAATAGGCAACACGGCCTCGTCTCTTGAAGAGACGAGGTCGTTAGTGCCTGACCTCGTCTCTTCAAGAGACGAGGCCGTTGGCTCTTGGCCTCGTCTCTTGAAGAGACGAGGTTGCTCCGTGTGTGACCTCGTCTCTTGAAGAGACGAGGTCATTAGTTAGTGACCTCGTCTCTTCAAGAGACGAGGTCTGCGCGCTTAAACCACCAGCCGCGCCTTCTTTCCCCCATTTGAAATTCGAACGAAACCCTAATTCATTTCTCCCAATCGCCCAACGGTGGTTCTCCACGTTTGTTGGTTTTTTTTTGTGATTGGGCAATCTCAGAGCCCCCAGACGGTGTCTACATTGCAATTTGTGGGTTGGAGGAGCGATACGCGAGAGAAAATTGAAATCCGCCGGCGAATTTGAGGTAAGATTTTCGTGATTTTTGATTTTTTTTGTTAATGAATGTTGCTACATTGTTGAATGACGATGGTATGTGCTGTTAGAATCATTTATTGTGCAATTAGGACGTGGAAGGATTTTATCTGTTGTATGTTATATAGATAGATACATACGTATATATATATGTAATTATTGGGAAAAAAATTAATATTGTGATTAGTTGTTGGATAATTATTTTAGGAAGTGCAGGTGGGAAAATAATTAAAAATAACTTGTAATGTCGTCAACGGGTATTGTTGTGCGATTCCAATACGGGAGAAATTTTTCTAATTATATGGATACATATATATATATATATATGTAAATTCTAGGAAAAAAAATTAATATAGTTATTGTTGTTGGATAATTATTTTAGGAAATGTAGTTGGGAAAAAATTAAAAAATAACTTGTTATGTCGTGAAGGGGGTGTATTCGGTACTGTAGTGTTGGTTTAGCATGGAAATTTGCGGTGAAAAAAGATAATGTTTGTAGGAAATCAGAGTTCTTAGGAAAAAAAATAGAACTTTGGAAATGTAGCATTTGGAATTAGATTAAATTTTATGAGGAATGAAACTCATAAGTGTGATTTTGCGAATTTGATGCATTGAAGCTAATTTTGATGAGATGGCAGGATTGTTGAGGAAATGGATAAGGCAAAGTTCATACTGTATGCTCATGGTAATATTGTACAAGAGGATGATGGTTTTTGTTATGATAAGCGGCCGGTTGCTATGGTCAGTATCAGTAGGAATTCAACATATGAGCAGATAGTGGAGATTATTTGCAATAGACTAAAGGTAAATAGGTGTACACATCGGGTGGAGCTATATCATAGGGTAGCTATTGGAGATAGGACGCTACGTTATGATATTATTCCAGTGACCGATGATGATGCGGCGCATGAGATGTTGGTGTACACAGAGGGATCAGTGGCTGTTTATGTGCAGATATTTGAAAATGAATTGTCACAGGTACCTGCAGGGGATAGGGGCATTGATAGAAATATTGGAAGCCAGGGGCTGGTAGACTCAAACTCAACTCCAGCTCAGACAATAGGCAGTGCACAACTGGAAATAGGTAACTTTGAATTTTGTGGCGGTACATCGGTAGGTGGTGATGATATGGAGCTGTGCAAGACTCATCAGTAAGTGAATCCAGTGACGACTATGATGATGATGAAAACGATAATGTGGAAGTTTTTCCACAACAATATGCTTTGCCCGAGGTGCAAAGAAGGGGAAATAGCTGGGACCGTTTCATTGCTCCTACTGATGTTGATGCAATAGGGAGCTCAGTGCCAGTTCCGTTTTTCAATGCTGAAGTTGGTAGTACTTACGCAGCATATGATGATGAGAAATGAGTGCTGGGAATTGGAGCTTCAGTGATGAATTTAAGGTTGGGATGCGGTTTGAAACCAAAGATCATCTCATACGGGCTGTTAAAATGTGGCACGTAACGAACCACTATAACTTCAAGGTGGTGGATTCGGATCCAAGGTCATGGGCAGTGAAATGTATGATATCCACAACAGAGGTTGTAGTGGAGACTCAGAGGCAGTTATAAGAAACACGGTGGCTGGTTTCATATCACTAAATTTGATGGGCCTCATACCTGCTTGGATGAAATCACTGGACAGGATCACTCTCAGTTGGACTCCACCAGCTTGTCTAGGGCCATAATATTGGAGATCCGCAATTCTCCAGATGTGAGGGCGAAGGATCTCCAAACGAATATATTAAAGCAGTTCGGGTATAATGTTCACATAAAGAGAATTCGTGAGGCAAAGAGAAAGGCAATTGAGCAGGTGTACGGTAGTTGGGAGTCGTCTTACATAGAGCTCCCGCATCTACTCAATGCAATTACTGAGGCAAATCCAGGAACAAAGGTCGAGTGGCAAACTCAAGATTCAAATACAGCCGGCCACGTGTTCTTGGATAAGCTTTTTTGGGCATTCGGTCCTTGCATCGAGGCGTTCCAGTATTGCAGGTATGTATTGTAATAGTGCTTTAGTTTTGTTATACCTGATTGATATTCACTGACTATGTTATATACGTTTAATCATTGCAGACCTGTGATCACAGTTGATGGTACCTTCCTGTATGGCAAGTACAAGCACAAATTGCTTATTGCAGTGGCAGTAGATGGGGCAAATCATATAGTCCCATTGGCCTATGGTCTAGTGGATGAGGAGAAGGCGGAAACCTGGGGTTGGTTCCTTGCAAAAGTGTTGGAACACGTCATCAAAGACCGATCCAACATTTGCTTGATATGGCCATGCGGGTATCAAGAGTGCGGTGGAAGGTGACAATGCGGTGTGGCCTACAGGGTGGCCTTGGCGCTGGTGTATCCGGCATGTTGCAAGCAATTTCAATTCGAAGGCCAAAAGCAAGGAATGTAAGGAAATAATAAAAAGAGCTGCCTATCAAGCACAGAGTCGAAAATTTCATGGATACTTCAATGCAGCACTTCAAAGCAATCCTTGGACGGGACGATATTTTCGTGAGCTGCCTCCATGCATGTGGACCTTATCTTACGATGAAGGTGTCAGATTTGGCCTAGGTACAACAAACATGGCAGAGAGTTACAATTCGGTTATAAAAGATGCCAGGTGCTTACCAGTATCAGCATTGGTAAAAAAAACCTTCTACAATTGTAACTCCATATTTAATAAGCAAAGGCGTGAAGCCAGCGATGCCATGAGTATAGGTAAGTTGCTCACAGATTATGCTGCAATAAGTTTGCGATGGAATAGCATATCCAGCTCCATAGAGTGACATGTTTCGACTATCAAGAACGCATATATGAGGTTATTACTGCACCACGTCCTACAATGTATGGTCAGAAGGGGGATCATATTCAAAAAGTAGAGTTAAGAGCATGTAGATGTACGTGTAACAAGTGGCAGACATACAGAATTCCATGCTCACATGCAATGGCGGTAATGGGTACAATGCACATGGATTGTGTTACCTACGTAGGACAGTGGTACAGGTGGGACCACCAGCTAAAAGTGTATGGTCGTTCCTTCATTCCTGCAGCTGATAAGGCAAATTGGATTCGTTTGGACTTACCGAAGTGGCACCCTATACCGGGACTTATTAGGAAAAGGGGACGGCCTAGGGAGAAACGATTCCAGAATGAGATGGATATTCGAGAGGGCCCTCGAGGTTACGCATGCGATTGTTGTGGGCAGCAAGGCCACAACAGAAGGAGTTGTCCAAACGGGGGATCGACGGGTAGTGTACCTACGGGGCGGTCGAGTCGTAGTGGTAATTCTTTATTTCCATATGTTCTACACACTGTATTATTGAGTCATGACTGACGTTATGTTTGTTGTGCTTGTTTATAATCCATATTTGTCGTCAATAACAATATCTCCTTATTGTTTCTTCGCAGATGGATCCCGGACCGATCGATAGTTCATTACTGACGCAGCAGCCTGTACATAGGTCCACTCTAGCCTGGGATGGGCAGGTCAGTTCATTTATCTATTTTAGTGATTCTAGTTTTGTTTGATGCGGTGTTTATGATTTTTAATAAATATGTTCACTTTATTGTAGGAGCATGAGGTACTACATTGTCGTCGCAGAGAGGCCAGGCTCAGGCGACCTGCTGGGATACCTACAGACGTGGACGAGCACCTGGTGCCATTCCTGTCCTAGGCAGGGTTCATAGGGGCGGCTCAGATGCCTTTCATCTGAGCATTCTTGTCCTGCAAATATGGGCATGGGAGCACTTCCCCACATTGCCCCGGTAGGCGACTGCTACTCTGTTACCGCAGGCGCTCACTCATCAGTCATTGGGGTGCGACTTTCGATGTCACCCGTGTGTGTCGACCACCTATTGATTGAGTACCGTGCCTCCTTTGATCGACAGATGGCGCATCAGGTATGCGATAGATCACTTTTGATTTCCATTGCCATCTACTCTTAAATTGCTATTGTGCGATCATTTTCTAATGCAGTAGATCACTTTTGCTACTTCATTAGGTGGTGTGGGACCCATACAACTCCATCCTGCCCGCCCTGCCACCGTACTGCCTGGTAGGCAATGATGTTGGCGTGCCGGGTGCCATTGGTATGCTTCTACCTTGTCGAGCACTACTATCGGACAGAGTGCTAGACAGTTTAGTGGCTTCCAGGAGATACCAGCCACCCCCTGCTGATAGAGACCCTCCATGAGATTGACATGAGGGAACGTTCCGAGTGGAACTGCAGTCCGAGCACGCCAGGTGGATTGCTGAGTGGGATGCTCGGCGTGATTGCATTGTACAATGCCAGATTTACGGCTGGGACATCTGACGATTACTTCCAGTGGTATCATGTGATCACCCGACGCTGGATCGGTCGCACGGGAGCTATCATGCGATACATGGTAAGATCACCGTCTCTGTAAGATTTATATATACTTGTACTGACTTATAAGCTATTCACTGATATAAATATTTGCTATTACTCGCAGGCTGATTTCATTTCTAGCGTCCCAGACATGCCCCCAGAGCTTACTGCATCATTGCAGAGATGTCTGTCGTATAGTGGATGAGTTTATGGGGTTGAATTTCAATGATCTAGTACCACCAGCTCCACCAGCAGCAGCAGCACAGGGTGACCCACAGCCTCATACCCTCAGAGACACATCTTCCTAGAGGAGGCGTGGGCGGGGATGGGGCAGGGGCCGAGGGCGAGCTCGGCTCCAGGTATATAGATCAGAGATGAGCCTGAGCCGTCCGACCTACCTCCATTCGATGAGTCTGGTCCTTCCCAGTCATTCATGACGGGGCTGGCCCATCATCCACTTCTTACGATATGGTTGATACCCCCATGCCAGACCCGTCATCCAGTGACTTCCACACTCCCCTGGCTCCACAGAAGAGGCGACCATCGCCATCTCATGATATGGGGGAGGGCCTTACATAGGTCAAGCCAGCCTGTCCCATTCCATCAGTATAGTGCTGCTAGGGAGAGGAGCCCGCTCCAGTTACAGAGACTGGCCCATATTCACCGCATCCTCATCATCAGCGTACCCCATTCCCGAGGACATACGTGAGGCGGGGTAGAGGCCGAGGACGAGGGAGTAGGGCCACACAGCAGCAGCAGGAGTAGTGGACGATAGATAGATTTTCTTCTTTTTATTTTCTTTTTGTATGTAGCTTCTTATTTCTTGTATTATTCTTGTATGTATAGATCGTACTGATTTTCTCCTATTCTTTCTATTAGAACAATCACTCTACATTTCATTCTATTTCATTTCCTATTATGTATTATGACTCTACGAATACTCATATTTTCATTGCATTGTCTACGATTGGGATCGAGAATGTGAGTTCCGATTGGGCTTCGAAACACTATAGTTTGTTAGTTTTTTTTGCCATGGTGGAGGATGGTTAATGGCTTCTATGGCTGTTTATATTTGTATTTGACAGGTTTTTGATGTAAATTTTTGCTTTTTCAAGAAATAAATAGGATATGGCTGATTTTGGCCTAGCCTCGTCTCTTGAAGAGACGAGGCCACTTCTTGGCCTGACCTCGTCTCTTCAAGAGACGAAGCCAAGTAGCCAACACGGCCTCGTCTCTTGAAGAGACGAGGTCAGGCACTAAGATCTCGTCTCTTCAAGAGACGAGGCCGTGTTGCCTATTTCTGGGATTAATTTCGTCCCAGTGGTATTTTTGTAATTTTTTATTTTAATAATATTTTTTCCTTTTCCCTAACTTCTCTTACCCTTTACTTACTTTTCATCACTAAAATTAATATTTTATCACATTTCTTCCTCCCTCTTCTTGTTGCTATCCATTTTCCCTCTCTTTCCCTCCATTTCTTTTCTTTTCATTTATTTAATTAACTCATAATTCCCTCCACTTTTATCTATAATTACCTCTTCCCTCCTTCACTTCTTTCACACTTTTCTTTTACCATGATAAAACTTTATCAAAATCATTGCTTAACTTCTCTCTCTAATTTTTCTCTCCAAAGTTCTCTGCCCAACTCTCTCTTCTTCCATAAAACTATCAACCATATATTACTACCAAAACTTCATTTCTTCTCTAACCAACAAATAATTTTAGATAAAGATTCCTACATTCATCTTCATATCATGTAACTTAACATGACGATAGTGTATGTTTTCTAAACCCATGGGAGTTATGGAAGCAACTTAATGTTTTGTTCTTGTTCTTGTTCATGTTCATGCTTATGCAAAAATTTTATTGTTATGTTGATATTATATTATGTTCTATCTATTACTTCTAATCTAACTGCTATATGTTATTAAATATATTTATGTATATATATATATATTTTAGAATATATAAGCTCACTAACATGATTTTCTTATGACTAGTTTTATTTATTTATACTCATGCAATTTAGTTATTTCTTTCTTGTAATTTATTTATTTATTTAATGTAATTTTATTAGGACTAGTTTTTCTAGTCTTAGACTTGTCCTCATCAAGTCAAAATGCATTTTTTTCTTTTTTGGACTTGTCCATAATCTAAGTCTGGGGAACCTTGAAATAAATCTAAGACTCTCATGATTTTCTTATTTTCTTAAAGGACTTGCCTATGTCTAAGTCCAGAAAGCCTTGATACTAGAGCTATGCATGCATGGCGGGTTACGTGAGCCAACCCGCATAAACCGCAAAAATGAGGGTTGGGTTAAAAATTTTAGCTAGTTTAATGTGCGGGCCAAAAATAGCCCGCATCATATAACTTGCGGGTTGAAGCGGGCCAATCCGTTCGCACTTAAAAAAATATAAAAAAGAAAGAAATGTAAATCTTATAAAAAAAAAAAAACCTAATATATTACCCTCTTTATGTCCTCTTCACTTCACTTTTCTATTATTTAGTTGTTGAATGTTGATTATGTAATTTTTATGGGAGTGATGTTTTAAGCTTTCAACTTTTATGTTTATTATATCCTTAGTCCTTTTATCAATACTTTTTCTTTATTATTAGATATTTAGATGCTTCTATTTAAAATAAGCAACACAATATTAATTGATAATTTCCATTATATATTTTTGTTACCACGCCAAAGAAAAAAATGGAATGAATTCTAATTTCTATTGGTTAAAATAAATCTTTTATGTTGAAATAAAAAATTTCAAAATAGAAGTATATAATTTTTCCATACACGACTATCATCTAGGATTAATATGTAAGTAATTAGAGAGATAAAAAGAAATATATTCTATATTAAAATTATTAAAAATTTAAATTTAAATTTCAATTCTCATAGTTTTTTTAATAAAAAAATATATATTAGCGGGTTCGCGAGTTAGCTTACATAACCCACCAACCCGCGCGGGGTGGGTTGGACTAAAAATTTTGGCCCGCATAGCACGGGCAAGCCTGCATAACTCACGAGTTGGCGCAGGGCGGTACGGGTAGGCCCGCATAACCCGTTTGTACAACTCTACTTGATTCAAGCTAAGATTTCCCAATACTTGACTTTTATTATGTGCTTATTTAATTTCTATATCTTTTATCTTTTATATGAATATTTTTTGTTCACGGTACTTAACTACAAGTTCATATCCATACATGATTATATCGTTATTGTCTCAATAAAAATAAAGATAGTTCTTTCTTTAATAAGAAAATAAAACTAAACTCTCTTTGAAAATAAACTTTCGTCACTTAAAAAAGATTTCTCATCAAAGAGTTAGAGTTTTGTTTCAAGAAATCCTTTTTCAAAAGTTAGACAAGTCCATCATAAACTTTTTATTGATGTTATTATGCTAGATTTAACTAAGTAGCTTTACTACACGCTCTCTTTTTCAAACCAATAAGATAAAAAAATTATTATTTCAAAAATTTAATGTTTATAATTCTTTGTTATGTAAATTTTTCTTAAAAACTTATTTATAAGATTATCACCAACACTTTAACAAACACTAAGGAACCAAACAACTTTTCTAAGTCAAGTTTAAAATCAACTCACTAGTTAAAAACCCACTTAGAAATAAATCTGTATACAACTTAAGGAACTAAGTTTTAATAAGTAAAATCCATTTCTTTTAAGAAATTAAGGAATACAAATAATAGTTATAATAATTAGACACTCATTTGTAACAAATTAAAGATTTTTCCAACAAAGGTCCACGTGTTGAAAAATTATAGGTTTAGAAAAGAGTCATTATGAGAATAAGAATTTAGAACAAGTTATTCCTTTAATCTTTCTCATAAGATAAAACTTAAAACGTTTTTGTATATAACTTAGAATGATTTTCCTCACAACCACATAAAAGTTTCATGTTTTGAAAAATAGTTAGCTAAAAGAAGTTTAATATAAGATGAAATATTCAAAAGCTCAAAATAAATATAAACCATGATTTTTCTATAATTTGCGTTTCATATTTATAAAATCTAAGAATTTAGAGTTTCAGTTATGAATCAACTTAAGAAAAATTCTATAAGGAATATATTTAGAGTTTCATACCACCAACGAGAAAAAACCGTCTCTTGTAAAATAAATTATTAAATAGAACTCTTCTCAAATATGAGACTTTGGGATTTCAAAATATAGTGAAACATGATTTACTTGTTGATTGAGTCATATGTTTACAAGCTAGCAAATTTAATCACAAGTCAAAGAGTAACTTTTCACTAAATTTTATCTTTCACAAAGATTGTTATAAATTTTATTTTTGAGGCAACATCGCTAGAATCATGCATATAATATGAGCCTATATATATTAAAAAGTATTTTTCAAACTACATATATATTATGTGTTTGCTATGGAATTTTTGGATGAAATAAAATTGAGAAAAATACAAATTGAGGATGGAATTTTCGTGCTAGAGCTATACTGACCTGTTTTCAAACTCAAATGACTTCAAATGATTAAAATAACCTTAGAAATAGATAGATCTTTTTGAATAGGTAGAAAACAACATCTTATAAGCAAAATTCCGAGCTAAAATGAGCAAGTTATAGCCATTTTAAATTGGTATTGCATATAATCCGAATTTTGACGAAAATAACAAGATAGAATTAGAAAGTTCGAGTAAAAATTCTACGAAATACTCATCCCGAGTATTTCTTTTTTCTTGGTGACGAAGAACACAAGTTTTTTCTTTTTAAGGATTACTGCGACTAAGAAGATTGTGATATGGACGAGTGAGCTTTCCCTCCTAATTTCATTACCTTGCTTTGCTTGCAGGTAGTTGCACTAGATCTATAGATACAGAGAAAATGAATATATATGAGGTATGGTTTATATGTATATGCTCTTACGTATGACAATGGAATCAAGCATATCGGAACCCACAAATGATTATTTAAGTATATCATTAATATTACATGTTGCTTATGTGTGTATGATGTTTGTTTGATCACCCTTAAGTATACCTTAATCATACTCAGTTTCAATATAAATTAAATGGACATGTATTGCATTCGATGAGTCACATGTCAAAAGCTGCTCTCCTACATGAAAAATCGGAAGGTCCAATGCCAAGATAACATGTGGCTATGCTCATTCTTAGGAAACTATGGTGTACCAGGGATACATTCCAAGGATGAGCCGCGTCGATCGATTGCTGAGGGTAGGGTGCTCCCGAGAACTAGCAGTAAAAGGTCGCGAAGACCTTCAACTACCATTCCTTAACTCTTGATACGAAAGGGTAAATCCGTTCTATATATGGTCTTCAGATAACCATATATATTTGTGTAATCATGTGATTATTACTTAGCATACATAGCATATTCATAAAAATAAATAAACTTGTTTGAAATCATGGTGCGAACAAAAGGGAATATCTCACTAAGCTTATTGTAAGCTTACTCCCCCATAGGCTTTTGTTGAAATAGGTATGTTGTTGTTACATTCAAAGATCGGAATATTAAGGAAATCATTGGTGAATCTTTGAGGTCTTGTGGAAGAAGTGGAAACATAGGATGGACTTACTTTCATGAAAGTTTTTTGTGAATTATATATGATATGTTAATGTTTTGGAGATACTAAGAAGTGTATTTGTGTAATCCTGAAGAGATTAGCAAGGGTATGCCTCCTAAAAATTGTAATTGACCTTATTATGTTAATATTAAGTATTTCTCTTGCCTTGTTATTCAATTGTTATTAAGTAAATTGTATTACTCTGATGCATTCTCTCTGATGTGCTGTACCCTTGTGCATGATATGAAAACCTTTGCGTGACTAATGAAGTCATTCTTAGGATTTAATATTATGTATGGTGAACTGCCATGTTTATGGCACCCCTCGGGCGTGACAATTCTAGCCACATCAAGGCAAGTAATCCTTAACTCTCTCTCTCGCCACTAGTTTATTACCCTATTTGGCTATTTTCATCATTACAAGCAAATATGAACATGCATACGAACTGTTTGATGAAATGTCTCTTGCGAAATTTTATATATTTAATAATCCTATTTTTAAGGGTTTTGTGTAAAAATGTGTTTAATTACATTTGAAAATTTTTATTTGTTAATTAGACTGATCATTCACTTGTATATGCTTTTCCTAATTTTGTTCTTGATATATGATGGCTGATTTTAGTAGTTAGTGGTCACAATAAGTTGTTACTGCTGAATTATGTTGAGGCTTTTTTTTTGTTCCAAATAATGTATTCAATTGGTTTCATTAAATTGATTTATAGACACTCTTTGTAAGTCGGGGCTTTCTTTGTAAACCAAGCTAGACTTCGAGAACCGAATTGGAAATCGAAACCCTAAACTGGAATAACTAGGGTTAGAAAAAAACCTAGACACCTTAAGTCTGGCTTCACCGAGAATAAAACCATAGAACCTTTGAGAGTAGAATAATCTAGATTATAATTTTAAAGAATTTATTGAAACATAAAAGACCAGTTTTTGGGAAATTATCTGTTTCGAACCTGACCGAGATCCATTCAGGAAAACCGGGCCCCGTGACTCGAAATTAGAAAAATATTTCAGAATACTCCTTAAGACTAGAATTTAATAAGGAATTCAAAAATATATTTATTATAATTTTTCGGTTTATAAAAATTACAGTTATATCCTTTTTATTGTATTTTCTTTACTAACCAGCAATTTAATTATTTAATATACTATTTATTATTATTCACAAGTACAAGCCCATACCCTACTCACACTCACAAGTCATACCCATACTCTTACATCCTTATAATCTAACCTTATCTTATTATTTCACATTCCTTACATTTACTTTTTCAACACACTTTATTACATAAATTAAATTTGAAAAAAATTACAAAACTCATTTTCTCTTCCCCTCCCCCTCTATGGTCGGCGCACACCCCCTTCTTTTCCCTCTCAATTTGAGTTATTTTTCTTCTTTTATTTAATCATACAAAACCCTAATAACCCTCACTATATATACTCTTTTATGCCTTCATTCTCTTTCTTCAATTTCAATTTTGCAAAATTTTCACAAACCTTCTCCTCTCTCTCCATTATCGTGAGCCATACACACACACACACACACTCACACACATCTTTTTTCTTCAATTCCTCTTGTTTCACAAGCTTAATAGTTATAGATCTAATCCTTACCACCTCAAAAACATGTAATGGCTAGATCATTCATGTGTGGATTCATAAAAATCCTCATGAGCTTCATTCTAGGGACATGAAAGCCACTAGAGCATGATGATCAAAACCTATCACAAGTTGTGGATATTATGTAATTCATAAGTTTTTAGTCATAATTATAATGTATGTATCATATAGTGATGATTTCATATAGGAATCTTGCTACTTACATTATATTATGGAGTATACTTCATTTCATGTATCTAAATGACCATTACACTTAGATCTAGCTTTTAAACATTTATTCTTTTACAATATATGGAGATCTCATGCATTGATTATGTTTAAAATGAATGAATGGTTATAAAGATTTTTGTTTCATGTAAATGAATGTTTTGTTACTCCTAAAAAGTTAGGATATTATGAGATGAGCTAAAAAGCTCAAGAACAAATTTGGTTTCATCAAAAGAAACTTTTGCAAATTCGATGGAAAAAGAGTTGTAATTTGAAAACCTATTTTTCAACTCCAAAAACATGATTTTTAATGTGAAAAATGAAGAGCTTATGGAATAGGTAACAATAGGAAATGATTTTATTAAGTTAATGGTAGATCTTCTAAGAGAAATTTGTCAAATAAGAAATATTTATAAGATAGAAAATATTAAATCTTAGGATAGTTACATGAAATTTGTAACTAGTGTAGAACACCAATTTTTGCCCAATTAATTAAGGCTTAAAATTAATTAAACTCATTTTTTTAAAAGCCTTAAGTATTGATGAAATTGGCTAAGTGATCAAGGCACAGGCCAAAGGCCTGTTGGTTAAACACATTGACCCAAACACACACTCAAGCTCAAGGACACAGGTTTCAACCCTAGCAAAGGCAAATTTTTATACCTTTTTTATCATTTTTGTCTTTTCATCTTTCTCAAAGTGACTTTTGCCTTACCTTGCATTAGTTTTTAACTGACAAAACAACATTAATTGTTGAAATTGATGAAGCAATTGCAAAGTGGCTATGGAATATGAAAGATTAGTGCACAATTCATGTACAAAAACAACTCAAAAGTCACAAAATTCGTGCTAAAAAAATTGGGAAAAAATTTAATTTGTAAAAGCATTCAATTGCACTTAAATGAGGAGTTACAAGAATTGAATGAAAATTGGATGATTTATCTACCCAAATTAAATGATTTGATGAAGGATATGAGAAACCAATCATCAATTGATCAGTTTCAAACAAATTAATCACGAATTTTCGAATTAAATTCGTGAAAAATCAAGAGGCAAAAATCGATTCGTTTTTGAAACTGAACGAAACGTAAAATTGAGCTTGCAACCTATAAATAGGGGGTCCTAGGATCAAAAGGCACAAGTCAATTTCAAGAAAACACATACATAACAAGGCCAATTCGAAACTTTCGAATTTAGGACATAGAATTCGAAATTTTCAAATTCGAAGTGATTGGATCGGATTTGATCAAAATTGAGTGTTTTAGGAATGTTAGAAACTTGATTTTGATGTTTTAGTGTGCTTGGATTTGATCAAATTGATCAAATTAACCTCTGCAAATTTTTTTTTTAATTTTTTCATTTTTGCGCCGCCGTACGACTACCGCGCGGAGCCGCCTCTTGCCGCCGTTCTGGGCGCGAACCACCACCTTCAGAGGACGCGCAACCACCATAGGAGTCGGGCCGATAAGCTTCCAGCCACCGAGGACCACCGGCCAACTTAGATCGGACGGTCCAGATTCAATCAAGCAGATCAGACGGCCCAGATTCAATCAAGCAGATCAGCGGCTCAGATTTAATCAAGCAAATCAGACGGCCCAGATTCCATCAGGCGATCAGACGGCCCAGATTTCATCAAGCGATCAGACGGTCCAGATTCAATCAAGCGATCAGACGGCTTAGATTCAATCAAGTGATCAGACGGTTCAGATCGAGTCAACAAGATCAGACGATCCAGATCGGTCAGCACGATCGACGCTCCAGATCTCGTCCGCTTCATCCAACGGTCCAGGTCAATTCGCATTATTTTATTAATAGTTTATTATATAATTAATTTCAGAAAATAATAAAAAAGCAAAAAATTCATAAAAATTCATAAAAAAATTCAGAAAAATTCAGAAAATACAGAAAAATCCAGAAAAATCAAAATAATTATTTTTATATAAATTTATTTTTTTTTATATTTTTGATATTTTTTGAATATTTTTAGTATGTATTTATACATAAATTGCTTTTAGAAATGTGATTTAATGCATGAAAAATAATTTTAATATATTGTGAAATATTCTGAATATGTTGTGAATTTATGTGATGATTTTTAAAAAATAAAAAAAAAAAATAAAAAAAAAAAAATAATAATAAATAACAAAATAAATAAAAATGATAAAATTGGATTTTCCAAAACCAATTTTAAAAAAATAAAATAATAAAAAATGATTTTTGGACTTAGAAAAATATGTTTTCATGAAATGAAAATCAATTGATTAGATCATAGGACCATCAAAAATGATTTTCATAAAAATATAAAATTTAATGAACTTAAATGAGAATAGTTCAAAAATTAAAATTGATCAACAAATTAAAATTCTTTTTAAAAACTACGTTTTGTCTGATCTCGATTAGCGAGTACGTAGGCACCTGCGGGGCGACATTAAAAAATAAAAAAATGTTTTTTTTTAATATTGTGAATAAATATTTTGTAAATATATTTGTTGATATTGATAAAAAAAATAAAAATGAAGAAAAGCACATAAAAAAATAAAAAAAAAAAATGTGACTTGTAAATATTGAATTTTTGAGCATATAAAGGATAGATTATAAATTTAAAATTCCAAAAGTGGTAACCATTTGGTTTTAATAGGTTAGCCCCCGAATCCATGATATCTGGTTTTAAAAGTTTGATTTTTAAATCAAATTTTCGCAGACTAGTAGCTAAGTTAGGATCAACCGACCCATTGATCCTAGCTTTTATTTTTTCCCGATTTATATCGGGTGGCGACTCTAAAAAGTTTTCAAAAATTAAAATTTCTTTTAACCCCTAGTCGAGGATTCATGTTAAATGGGTTCGGGTTTAATGTGAATCGGGTTAGGAGAAATGAACCAGATAGTGGAAAAATCCAGGCTCGACAGCTTGGCGACTCCACTGGGACTAAATTTTTTTTAAAAAAAGAGGGCTAGCCACTTCGGAATTTAAATTTTAAATTTATCCTTGCTTATTTTTTGTAAATTACCATGTGAATATATTTATTTGTATATTATATTGAATAATTGTTTTGTAAATATATACTAACCTTACAAAAAAAAAAAAAAAGAGTTTGTTTTATGATTTGCATTGCATTTGCATTAGCATGATTGTGTGCTAGATACGGTCGTACCAGGGCCGTCTTAAGAGCCTAAGCGAGGAGGACGAAGTAAGGTCCGGGGGCTGTGGCTTTCCACCCTCTAGATCAAGAAATGTCCTCCCACTCCGGTTTAGTACCACTAAATCGGGGAACCTATAGAACCTACCAAATCATGCATTCATTAGCATGGGATATGACCAACTTTTTCTAAAAAAAAAGTTGAAATATAAATGTACATATGTAAATACTTAAAAAAAAAAGAAAATTCTAAAAAAAATAAAAGCTGTCAAAAAATTAAAAAATTTTGTAAATATTAGCTTATACCTTTTAAAAAATTTTCAGAAAATGATGTCTTCAACCGACAGTAGCGATAGCTTATGGGCTCGCCTTATTAGAGAAAATCGAGTGGAACCTTTCAAAGATCCAATGCTCCTACTGGACCGATGGTTTGTCAGTTTTAGTCCGGTCCAAAAGTCATTCATTGAGGATAGGTTAGGCCCAATCCTCAGCCTACCAAAGATCCATGTTCCATTCACCATGTTCCGAGCCCTCACTCATCTATGGGAACCTGAAGAAGTGTCTTCCGTTTGGGTCAGCATGTACTTAGCCCGACCATTGAGGAATATACTAGACTACTCCAAGCACCTCCTACCTCTGAAGGAATCTATGTTCCGAACTTCAAGCATAGCCCGGTCCGTGTTATATCAGAATTTTTGGGGATCAAGAGGGGACCAATATTGAAGCTATCAATGATTGCAATGAATATTGCATCCGGCTAACCACACTGATGGACTGGTTTGGAACTCCTGAATACTTTAAAAGCAACCGAGCCACTTTCAGTATACCACTTGAAGTTTGGGAAGAAAACCGGGTTAATGCCTTCATAGTAGCTGCTTTTGCAACCATTCTCTTCCCTAATGGCAATTGTTCATCCACTTCCGGGTCATAGAGCTGGTTTCTCAATATTTAGCTGGCAAATCCTATGTTCCCGCTCTTCTAGCCGAACAAGTCCGTAGTCTGAATCACATCAAGTCTAAAGGACAAGGCAAGTTCAAAGCAAGCATGCATTACTGATGATTTGGTTTGCTAGCCACATTAAGCACTACGGAAAAGAATTGGCTAATGGATCCCTCATCAGCTGAAATATGATCTCATCCAATCTTTTGCTGAAAGGGTCCACATGGAAGATGATCATCCTCTATGGGATATAATTGCCATTCTTGAAGACATGCCACCTGAAGACATGATGTGGCAAGCTCGCTGGTTCAAAAGCCCTGCCATCCTAAGTTGCAAGGAATACATGGCAGTACCCCTAATTGGACTCACCGGCTGTACTGGTTATTATCCCTCAAGTGTTATCAGACAGTATGGTATGCTGCAAGATATTACTGTCAAGCCTAATTTGGAGCAAGTCACTCTAGATTATCTGGATCCAACCAAGATACTACCAGCTAAAGAATTCAAGCTAAATCAAATCCGAGCTATATGGGAAAATAGAGAGGTGAAGCCGGTTTTTGAAGTCGAGCCAGAAAGTAAGGAAACCAAGAAGTATAGAGCAACCAGGTGGTATGTGGCTAGCCAAATGAAGAAGAATAAGGATATTCGATATGAAGCTCCCGATATCCTTCAACCAGCACCATCGGAACCTGACCCTGAAACAACTGCTTACATGGAAGCTGTTTCGGCTCGCCTGGAAGTATGTCACCGAGATTTCCAAGAAAGAGAGAGGGAAATGGTGGATCGCCTGCAAAGTGCTGGAAGCAGAATTGCATTCTTAGAGGCTGAGTTGAAGGCAGCTCGAAAGAAAATTCTAGCCCTGGAAGACAAGATTGTTTGCCCCACTAAGACAAGAAGACTGGTTTAGTTGGTTTAGGTTTAGTCCTTAGGAATCAAGGTTCTTTGAAACCATTAGAAAGTAGTTTTATTCAGTCACTAGGAAATAAGGTTTCTAAACCATTAGAAGTTTTTGTTATGTTAAACATTATCTTTTAATACAAATGTTTTTTTTAAAATCATTGGTCAATATCCCCATTTGCATCTGTATGATAGCATATCTACATTCTTGCATATGTATATTAATTCATTTATTCTTTAAAAATATTAATAAATAATAAATGTCCAGGTCTAGCAAATTCGAGTTTAAGTCAAAAACTTGAAAGATAGCGTCCAAGCCGGTTAGGAGCCCTATTGTTACCAGATCCCGAGCTAAGATGTCTAACACCGGGAGCAACCCCACAGACCAGACCAATGAGCAAAGACTCAACACCGTGGAACAAACCCTCCTTGGAATTGCTGAACAGATGCAGGCTTTAACACAGAGTCTTGCACAACTTAAGACCCCCACAACTTCTGAAGAATCCTCAAGGGCACAGAAAGGAAAAGAAATTGAGGACAGCTTATTCAGCAAGAGGAGTCACCAAATGAGTTTAATGCGGCTGAGTTGAAGAAAGAACTGGAAGCTCAGGCTAAAGAGATGGAGAGAAAACTGCTTGAGAAAATGAAGACGTTCGATGGTTTTGATCAAACCGCGATCCTGAATTTGCCTCAATATGAGGAAGGTGCCTTCCCTGAGAAATTTAAGGCACCGGAATTTGAAAAATATGACGGGACAGGTTGTCCTAATATGCATACCAGATTGTATGTACGACGAATGGGGCAATACAAATTTGACAAGCTGATGGTGCAAACCTTCCAGGACAGTCTTACTGGTGCTGCTTTGGCCTGGTACGCCCAATTAGACCATCAGAAATTGATACTTGGGACAAGTTGGCTAGGGCATTTTTTAATCAGTATAAGTTTAACATTGAGATGGCGCCCTCGGTATGGGATTTAAGCAATCTGAAGAAGAAGAAAGAAGAGACTTTCAAGGAGTATGCTCAGCGCTGGAGAGCATTGGCTGCAAGGATCACCACCCCGATGCCTGAAAAGGACCTCACTTTCACTTTTATCAACACATTAGAGGAACCTTTCTTTTCCCATCTGATTGGGCATGCATCAGCAAGTTTCTCAGAAGTGGTGATAGCTGGATGCAGGATTGAGAATGCAATTTCAGCAGGAAAATTGCAACAAGAAAAGAAATATACTGCACCGAGAAATGTCCCATACAAAGGGAAAGATTCAACCGTCAGCATGGTCAATACTTCAGATGCAACTGGCCCCTAAGTCATTCGTGTTGTCAACAAATCAGAATCAAAATCAGAATAAGGATCAGACTCAACAAAGTGCAGTCCCAAATCAACAATCAAGGTTCAACAGGCGGAACTTCACTCGAATTCCGGTTCCCCTTAGCCAAGTATTAGCTAAACTAAGGGCCGATAATCTGATCAATCTTGAAGTTCCTAGGGAAGACTACAAGCCTAGAAATTACAATCCTGAGCTGAAGTGTGAATATCACATGGGGCAAATCGGGCATTCAACAGACAGATGCTGGAGGCTTAGGCATAAAATCCAAGATCTTATTGATGCAAAAGTCATCCAGTTGGATTTCATTGAAGCTCCAAACGTCTCTACTAACCCATTGCCAAATCATGGACCAGTTATCAATATGATTACCGCTGAGATTCCGGATCCAGAAGAGCTTGTGTGCATGATTGAAGGTGGACCTAGATCCATCAAAATCGAATAGGCAAAGGTAGTGAAGATGGATCAACTTCATCAAAGCCTAGAACTATACCTTTCAGATACCCCTTGCTGTGAGTGATTATAAAGCCGCTCCATTTGATTATAAGGCGGTAAATCATGCTTCAATGGCCATGGTTGGTGGCCTTACTCGCTCAGGAAGAGTTTATGAGTCGACCGGAAAGAATGCAACTGTGAATATGCCACAGCAGCAAAATGAAGAAGGGAAGAAAGATGAAGAGAAGTCAGCATTGGCAAAACTGATGAAAGCAAGTGAATACAAAGTTGTCGAGCAGTTGGCCAAAATACCTGCCCAAATATCGCTCATGAGTCTGCTGATTAGCTCTAATGTACACCGTGAGGCTCTTTTCAAAGCCTTAGAAGAAGTGAAAGTTCCAGAAGGGTATCAGAAGAAGCCTTGGGGCATATAATCAACTCAATCTTTGCAAATGAGCAAATCATTTTCTCATCTGAAGAACTGGGAGAGGAAGGGGATCAACATAACAAGGCCCTCTTCATCGTAGTCAAAAGCTGTGGAAAGATCGTCTCTCGAGTATTAGTTGACAATGGATCCTCTTTGAATGTGTGCCCCTTAGCCACTTTGAGCCTATTGGGATTGAACCGTCAGACATCAAACCAAGCTCTACTGTGGTTCGTGCTTTTGATGGATCAAAAAGAGATATAATAGGTGAAGTGGAGTTAGAAGTCACCATCGGGCCTCAAACTTTCATTATTCCTTTCCAAGTGATTGATATCCCCAGAACATTCAATCTGCTGTTGGGAAGACCATGGATCCATGCTGCCAGGGCAATACCATCAAGCCTGCACCAGAAGGTTAAGTTCATAGCCAATGGTCAACTCATCACTGTTATGGGAGAACAGGATTATGCCATTTACAAGGAGACAGCTGTCCCTTACATTGGAAAAGAAGGAGAAGAAGACTTCGGGCTCCAAATGTTTGACGAAGTCTGCATGATGAATGATGAAAAAAACTCAGGTGGGAACCTTTGGACTGGGTTATTCCCCCACTTGTGCTGAAGTGGCAGAAATGAAAAACCAAATGAGAAGGAGGAAGCTCGACAAGGAGTATGATCCAATTATCAAAATCCCTCACATCAGCCATTCCTTTCCAAAGCCACATCATATCCAGCAGCCAGATGATATCAAAGAAGATGCTTCATCCAAAGAAATGATCTTGAGAAATTGGTTCTCTGTGCCTTGCGCTAGTATTAAGTCTTTTAAGTAAGAACTTATCTAAGACTAGATTTGTGTTTTGTGTTTTTCAGTATTATGTGATGCTCAAATAAGTGTACTTAAACACCGTCCCAGTTTAATGAAATTTATTTCTGTTTGTGCTTTCACATATTCTCATACATTCCTCATTCATATTCAACCAGATCGACAATTGTGATGAAGTTCAGGGATATCTCGCGCGTATAATTAATGAAAATATCAATATCACCTCTAACTCTACTGGGTTAGACGTTGAAGATGATATTGATTATCAATTTAGAACACAAGAAATTTGGCAAAATTTTGAACAAGGAAGGATTGAAATTCCCGAAACCATTGAAGTGATTAATTTGGGAACAAGCGAAAACCCTAGGAATCTGAGAATAGGGGGAAAATTGCCTGAGAGCACGGCACAAGATTTAACCAAGTTACTAGCCGAATACTTGGATGTTTTTGCATGGTCGTATAGCGATATGCCTGGTTTAGACCCATCCATTGTGGTTCACAAATTGCCAACAAAGGAGGATTTTAAACCTATAAAGCAAAAATTAAGGCGATTTAGGCCGGATTTACTCCTCCAAATCAAGGATGAAGTAAAAAAGTTGCTTGAAGTAGGATTCATTGAGGTTTCTAATTATTCGGATTGGGTATCAAATATAGTGCTAGTAAAAAAGTTTCATGGATGGATTTTCAGGGTATAATCAGATATTAATGGCCGAAGAAGATAAGGTCAAAACCACATTTGTTACAGCCTGGGGAACTTTTTGTTACAAGGTCATGCCTTTCGTCTCAAGAATGCGGGGCAACTTATCAACGAGCAATGCTTGCTATACTTCATGATATGATGCACAAAGAGGTGGAAGTATATGTAGACGATATGATCGCCAAGACAAAGGAAGGAGATGATCATATAGTGGTGTTAAGGAAGCTTTTTGAAAGATTAAGGAAGTTTCAGTTGAAATTGAATCCAGAAAAATGCACTTTCGGAGTGACATCTGGAAAATATTAGGATTCATGGTTAGCCAAAAGGGGATAGAAATCGATCCTGATAAAGTCAAGGCGATTCAGGATTTGCCTCCACCAAAAACATTAAAGGAAATCAGAGGCCTCTGGGAAGGTGAATTACATTGCTCGATTCATATCACAGCTGACTGATAAGTGCCAACCGCTGTTTAAACTGCGAAGAAGAATGCCCTAATTGAATGGAATGACGAATGTGAAAAAGCCTTTAATCGGATAAAGCAGTATCTGACGGATCCACCAGTACTGGTTACTCCAAAACCAGGGAAACCGTTGTTCTTGTACTTGACAATTCTTCCTGAATCCATGGGTTGTGTGCTTGGGCAAAAAGATGAGGAAGGAAAGAAAGAGCTGTTTACTACTTAAGCAGAAATCTCAAATGGAGAACAAAAGTAATCAGAATAGAAAAAACTTGCTGTGCATAGTATGGGTTTATGCACAGGCTTAGGCAGTATACGC
Source organism: Combretum micranthum (assembly GCA_024138025.1). Lineage (NCBI taxonomy): Eukaryota > Viridiplantae > Streptophyta > Magnoliopsida > Myrtales > Combretaceae > Combretum > Combretum micranthum. The sequence goes on along the minus strand of JAMXBD010004332.1, from coordinate 21,920 downwards.
TCTTCTACTCGATCAGTGTGATTACGAAGCATGATCCATTGCGATACTTAGCACGCAAACCGGCTTGGTAGGTCGAATCTCGAATGGCAGATCTACTTTTTGCATTTGATATCATTTATGTAAGTCAAAGTTCAGTCAAAGGATAGTGATCAACTCGCAGAAAGCCCAGTTGATGACGAAGAATTAAAGGAACAAGATCAGTTTCCAGATGAAGGCATCAAATAACAGAAACAGATGTCGAAAGTAACAGTTGGAAGTTTTATTTCAATGGAGCAGCCAACGTATACGGGGTGGAATAGGGGTAGTCCTTATCTCACCCAAAGAAGAACAGTTCCCGGCATCAGCCAGATTAATGTTTCCTTACACAAATAATGTAGCGGAATACGGCATGCATCATGGATTAAAAATGGCAATTCAAATGAATATCGAGGACTTGAAGTGTTTGGAGATTCATTACTCATCATTTTCCAAATCGGGGCGTTCAAAACTAAGGATCCAAGTTGATGCCTTATCTAATCACTTGGCTGAGTTAGCAGGAAGGTTCAAAGAAATTTCCTTTCACTTATGTGCCGAGAACTCAGAATCAATTTGGCTGATGCATTGGCTACTCTGGCCTCTTTGATCCAATTCACTGAAGGAGTAGAATACAACTTTGCAAGTCCGAATAAGAAGTAACCCGCCATTCTGTGCTGTGATTGAATCAAACGAACCATGGTTTCAAGATATCAAAATTTTCTTGCAAACAGGTAGCTATCCTGAGTGTGCTACAAAAGGATCAGAAATCATTAAGGCGTCTGGCGAGTCATTTCTTGTTAAGTGGAGATACCTTATACAGAAAGGTCATTTGATACAACTTGTTTTGAGATGCGTAGATGAAAAAGAAGCCCAAAAATAATGGAAGAAGTTCATGAGGGAGTATGTGGACCTCATATGAACGGATATATGCTAGCTAAAAAGATATGAGGGCTAGGATATTTCTGGTTAACCATGGAATCAGACTGTATCAAACAGTGAGATCTTGTCATTTATGTCAAATTTATGCAAACAAGATAATGCTCCTCGAAGGATTACAGTCAATGTCAAACACCATGGCCGTTCTCAATATGGGGAATAGACGTAATCGGGCCAATTGCGCCAAAAGCTTCAAATGGTCATCGATTCATACTAGTTGCAATCGATTACTTCACCAAGTGGGTGAAGCCGCTTCATACGCAGTGTGACAAAAGCCGTTGTGGTGCGATTCATCAAAAGAGATATCATTGCTCGATATGGAACTCTAGAAAGTATCATTACCGATAATGGTGCAAATCTGAACAACAATGCAATGATGATTTATGTCAGCAATTCAAGATTAAACACTGGAATTCACTCCATATCGCCCACAGATGAATGGAGCAGTAGAATCCGCCAACAAAAACATCAAGAGAATCATTGAGAGATGACGATCGCATACAAGATTGGCATGAAATGCTCCCATTAGCATTGATGGCGTAACGAACCTCTGTAAGAGTGTCAACTGGGGCACGCCTTATTCCCTGGTATATGGAACTGAAGCCGTTACCGTAGAAGTTGAGATTCCTTCGCTCCGAGTACTGGCTGAAATAAAGCTCGAAGAAGCTGAATGGGTTAGACAAAGGATCGAACAGTTAAATCTTTTAGATGAAAAAAGATTGACTGCCATGTGTCATGGGCAATTATATCAACAAAGGATGGCTAGAGCATTTAATAAGAAAGTTAAGCCAAGAAATCTTTCCAAGAAGGTGATTTTGTTCTGAGAAAAATGCTGCCAATGTGCAAGATTCCAGAGGAAAGTTCACACCAAATTATGAAGGACCATATATAGTGAAGAAGGTCTTGTCAGGGGAGCATTAATCCTTTCCCAATGAATGGACCCGATTTAAAGGATCCTGTGAACTCAGATGCTGTAAAGATGTATTATCCTTGATCAATAAAATTTTTCGTTTCAAGTGATCAATTGATTTTTATTTTGATTAATTATAAACAAAGTTGATATCCTGAAAATTCTCTGAAGTCGGATCAAAGCCTGAAATTCTTAAAGTCAAATCAAAGCCTGAATTCTTTAAAAGTCAAATCAAAGCTTAACCCACAAAATTCTTCCAATAAATTACAACCAAACACCATTTGAATCATCAGACAAAGAAATTTGAGCATCTTATAATACTGATGAATGCGTTTTACGGTTGGTCTGTTGATTGTTCTTATTTTAAAAGAAAATATTACTGCAAGGATAACTAATTTTGATAGAGTTGAAGTACGCTGTTTGGATATGGAAACCAAATTATCATATAAAAAAAAAAAACTCCTAGTGGACTAAAAATTCACAAGCACCCCTCAGTCTAGACTCGACAGATAGTCTCGTACTGACCCAAATACAAAATCCATCCTTTAGAGATGGTGACCCAAATTCAAAATCCATCCTTTCGTGATGGTGACCAAATTCAAAATCCATCATTTAGAGATGGTGATCAAATTCAGAAATTCATCTATTAAAGATGGTGATGAGGACAGATTTCAGAAATCCATTCACTAAAGATGGTGATCAAGACAGAACTCAGAAACTCATCTACTAAAGATAGTGATCAAGACAGAATTCAGAAATCTATCTAAGATGGTGATCAAGACAGAGTTCAGAAATTCATTCACTCAAGATAGTGATCAAGACAAAATTCAGAAATCTATCCAAGATGGTGTCAAGACAGAAGTCAGAAATCCATCCATTCAGATGGTGACCAAACCAAAAGCCCATAGGTCCAGCAAATGACCAAACCAAAGCCCGTAGGTCCGGAAGCCTGTAGGTCGGCAAATGACCAAACCAAAGCCGTAGGTCCTGCAAATGACCAAACAAGCCATAGGTCCGACAGATGACCAAACCAAAGCCATAGGTCCTGCAAATGACCAAACCAAAGCCCATAGGTCCGACAAATGACCAAATTAAAGCCCATAGATCTGGCAAATGACCAAATTAAGCCTATAGGTCGACAGTTGACCTACAAATCTCAAAATCTAGACCCGACAGATGGTCTATCAGTTTTAAGTCTAGGTCCGACAGTTGACCTAGCAAATCTCAAAATCTAGACCGACAGATGGTCTATCAGTTTTCTAAGTCTAGGTCCGACAGTTGACCTAGCAAATCTCAAAATCTAGGCCCGACAGATGACCTATCATTTTCAAAATATGACCCGACAGATGGTCTATCAGTTTTCTAAGTCTAGGTCCGACAGTTGACTAGCAAAATCTCAAAGTCTAAACTCGACAGATAGTTTAGCACAAGATAAAAATCTCCTTGTTGAAAATAAAATTAGAAGGAAAGCTAAGCAAAATTGGTTATCTTTTTGTCTTTGTGGCAAAAGTTTGTTCAAACTTTACCACAAAGAGGGGCAGCTGTAGACACCCAATTTTTGCCCAATTAATTAAGGCTTAAAATTTAATTAAACTCATTTTTTTTAAAAGCCTTAAGTATTGATGAAATTGGTTAAGTGATCAAGGCATAGGCCAAATGGCCTGTTGGTTAAACACATTGACCCAAACACACACTCAAGCTCAAGGACACAGGTTCAAACCCTAGCAAAGGCAAATTTTTGCCTTTTTTATCATTTTTGTCTTTTCATCTTTCTCAAAGTGACTTTTGCCTTACTTTGCATTAGTTTTTAACTGACAAAACAACATTAATTGTTGAAATTGATGAAGCAATTGCAAAGTGGTTATGGATATGAAAGATTAGTGCACAATTCATGTACAAAAACAACTCAAAAGTCACAAAATTCGTGCTAAAAAATTGGGAAAAAATTTAATTTGTAAAAGCATTCAATTGCACTTAAATGAGGAGTTACAAGAATTGAATGAAAATTGGATGATTTATCTACCCATTAAATGATTTGATGAAGGATATGAGAAACCAATCATCAATTGATCAGTTTAAACAAATTAATCACGAATTTTCGAATTAAATTCGTGAAAAATCAAGAGGCAAAAATCGATTCGTTTTTGAAACTGAACGAAACGTAAAATTGAGCTTGCAACCTATAAATAGGGGGTCCTAGGATCAAAAGGCACAAGTCAATTTCAAGAAAACACATACATAACAAGGCAATTCGAAACTTTCGAATTTAGGACATAGAATTCGAAATTTTAAAATTCGAAGTGATTGGATTGGATTTGATCAAAATTGAGTGTTTTAGGAATGTTAGAAACTTGATTTTGATTTTAGTGTGCTTGGATTTGATCAAATTGATCAAATTAACCTCTGCAAATTTTTTTTTATTTTTTCATTTTGCGCCGCCGTACGACTACCGCGCGGAGCCGACTCTTGCCGCCGTTCTGGGCGCGAACACCACCTTCAGAGGACGCGCAACCACCATAGGAGTCGGGCCGATAAGCTTCCAGCCACCGAGGACCACCGGAGCCGCCGGAATCCGCCTCGAAAGATCGCGTAATCGTCTTTTTCACCCACCGGAGCTCCGAGATCCGACCCGAAGATCCGAATCCAACCCGGTCGGTCATCGGTCAACGGTCAACTTAGATCGGACGGTCCAGATTCAATCAAGCAGATCGGACGGCCCAGATTTGATCAAGCAGATCAGCGGCTCAGATTCGATCACGCAGATTAGACGGCCCAGATTCAATCAAGCGATCAGACGGTCCAGATTTCATCAAGCGATCAGACGGTCCAGATTCAATCAAGCGATCAGACGGCTTAGATTCAATCAAGCGATCGCGGTTCAGATCGAGTCAACAAGATCAGACGATCCAGATCGGTCAGCACGATCGACGTTCCAGATCTCGTCCGCTTCATCCAACGGTCCAGGTCAATTCGCATTATTTTATTAATAGTTTTTATATAATTAATTTCAGAATAATAAAAAATAGCAAAAAAAGTAAAAATTCATAAAAATTCATAAAAATTCAGAAAAATACAGAAAATCCAGAAAAATCAAAATAATAATTTTTTTTTTATAAATTTATTTTTTTTGATATTTTTTGATTTTTTTAGTATGTATTTATGCTAAATTGCTTTTAGAAATGTGTTTTAATGCATGAAAATAATTTTAATATATTGTGAAATATTGTGAATATGTTGTGAATTTATGTGATGATTTTTTTTTTAAAATAAAAATAAAATAAAAAAATAATATAATAAATTAACAAAATAAATAAAAATGATAAAATTGGATTTTCCAAAACCAAATTTTTTTACAAAAAATAATAAAATAATAAAAATGATTTTTGGACTTAGAAAAATATGTTTTCATGAAATGAAAATCAATTGATTAGATCATAGGACCATCAAAAATGATTTTCATAAAAATAAAATGTAATGAACTTAAATGGAGAATAGTTCAAAAATTAAAATTGATCAAAAATTAAGTTCTTTTAAAAGAACTGTTTTGTCTGATCTCGATTAGCGAGTACGTAGGCACCTTAGGGGTGACATTAAAATATGAAAAAATATTTTTTTATAATATTGTAATAAATATTTTGTAAATATATTTGTTGATATTGATAAAAAAAAATAAAAATGAAGAAAAGCACATAAAAATAGAAAAACAAAAAATGTGACTTGTAAATATTTGAATTTTTGGCATATAAAGGATAAATTATAAATTTAAAATTCCAAATGTGGTAATCGATTTGGTTTTAATAGGTTAGCCTCCGAATCCATGATATTGGTTTTTTATAAAGTTTGGTTTTTTAAATCAAATTTTGCGAACTAGTAGCTAAGTTTGGATAACCGACCCATTGATCCTAACTTTTATTTTCCCGATTTATGTCAGGTGGCGACTCTAAAAGTTTTCAAAAATTAAAATTTCTTTTAACCCCTAGTCGAGGATTCGTGTTAAATGGTTTCGGGTTAATGTGAATCGGGTTATGAGAAATGAACTAGATAAATGGAAAAATCCAGGCTCGACAACTAGGAAAAAAGGATATGTAAACATTATTTTTCAAACTCAAAATGGAAGTATTATTAAGAGAATGAAGTCCTTAGGGGATAGGATTAATGAAGCCATAAATTTTAAAGTATCAAATAAGTTTTCTTAAGGAAATCACTTGAAAACCATTTTTACAAAATTCGGATCTAGGAATAGCCCATATTTAAACACTTGTTTAAAAAGCGTAAAATGAGGATTTGTATTGAAAAATGAAGACCTTAAGGAATAGATAGGGTAAAGACTTAATTTTAGCAAGAATAAATAAAGTTTATGAAGGAAAATCTCTAAAACAAGTATGGTTGTCAAGAACACAAAACTAGACTTACTAGGTTAAGTATTCATGATATATTGTAAAGTAGAAGTTTCCAAAAGTGTTCTCTAATAGAATATTATCATGAACATACATATAGGAAGCTCATAACATACCATTCATGATAGTAATTTGCTAATATTGCATGCATATTTGGCATGTATAGTAGAAATATCATAATTCCTCACAAAAACAATTTTGAAAATGAGTGTTTGGATCTTTTTGAGACTTAAAAGTTTTCAAAATTAGATTATATTATTACTAGATAGATCTTTCGAAGTAGATAGGAATCGGTATATAATTTGCGAAATTCCGAGTTAAAATGACCAAGTTATGCCGTTTTAAGTTGAACTTTCCATTAATGACGAGAATTATGAACCTAATAGTTTTTATGAAATAAAATGGATTAGATATGAGTTGAAATACTCATTTGGGTATTTCTTTGTTTAGTTGACTTGGATCCCGAGGATTCATTACGACCGGATTACTATTACTAAGAGACCGGCAACTTATGACCGAGTGAGTATTACTTCCTAATTTCATTTCTTGCTTGTGTTTGTAGCAATTAGTTGCACTAGATTATGAGGCAAAAGATAAAATGGAATTGCATGATGGAAATTATGGGGGATTATGTATGCTTGTTGATGAGTCAAGAAATTGTATTAAGAATATTGGAATCAGATAATTAACTTATGCTTGTTTAGAGTACTATAGGATTGATTGTTTGCGAAATTTGTTGATCACCTAGAAATTGGTATAAATAATTATCTGGATTGATAAAGTAACATGGACATAATCACTTCACGATGGGGATGAAGCATTAGCATATGTTGGTTACTCGTGATCCTTAAACGGCTAAAAGTTGGTTGATCATGATCCATAAACGACATAAATGAGTTGGTTGATCGTGATCCATAAACGACATAAGTTGGTTACCCGTGATCCATAAACAACATATTAATTCAATGTTAGTACCACAGTATTCATTAATCTATTAACCCCGAATGGAGGGCGTAAATCCATTCACATATGATTTCCAGCTGATCATATGATTGTTTGTTCATATTGTTGATGCATCCCATACGTTTGAATAATTAACTTGATTAAATGATTTTTTATAAATGTCTTTATAAAAGTATTTACTCACTAAGCTAGTGTAGTTTACGCCCTCAAAGCTTTTTCTTATTGTAGTATTCCTATACATGGTTAAGGCTGAGGCATCCTACCAAGCAGGTACAGGAATTAGGAGTTTCCATTAGAAATTTGTGTTCGATTTTTGTATAGACTTCCATAGGAAACCTTAATGTTTATTGGATGACTATAAAAGACTATTTTTAAACTTGATATTATTTTGCGGGGGAATGCCCCTAGAACTTTTGTAACTAATTATGTGGACTCATGGTTTATATTCTGATGCTTGTAGTATGGCAAATTAAACTATTTATCTCCATTGGTTCGTGTATTCTATTGTCGTAAAGGTATGCCTTGCATCTATATAAGACTTTGGAAGGGTTGTGGTAGCAATTCCTAAGTTTTATATAGTATGCGGCAGACTTTTACATTTAAACTACCTTATGGAGCGTGACACTCTGCCACAGGATGAATTACGAGGTTTTATTGAACCATTGATTCACAAAATTTTTGATTATATACTTGTCTAAAATTATCTTAATTGTACATGAGGTGAAATTTATCTCAATTAATATATTATTCTTCTGTTCCACCAATTTCTTTTTCCTACAAGATTATTCAAGTTATGTAGTCTTCATACGTACAAAAGTTCAATAGTTCCTTCCCAGGAGAAATTTTTTGTTGTACCTGATAGTTTTGCTTTGGAAACTAAAATTTAAGCAAGTGCGACATTATGAATATTAGATTAAGTACGAAAAATGGGACTTTGATTTCATTACCTTGAATTCTGAAATTGAGTTTCTATGATGTCAAACAAAAAAAGGGTAAAGAGGACTTATATGCTCTCACAATTAATATCTTTGTTAGTTTACGATGGCTCTTTGGAGGGTTCTAGTTGAAATTTACATTTGCTTGTAAATATCATATCCTTGGTGATATTTTGATCTTGATTGACCATAAATGATGTAAAAAATTTGTTAAAATCTATAATAAGTACTTTGTTAAAAATGTCTAAATCTCACTTTGGTTCTAGCTTTACCATAGAACATATGTAACATTTTTTTGAAAACATGATTTATGTTATGATGCTGGTGTCAGTGAGTAGTAGAAATGATGAAGTATGTTAGAATTGTTCTATTTGGCCATGGAAAAATTTTGCAAGGTAAAGACGAGCCATATTATGACAAGAAGCCACTAAAGAATATGAATGTAAAGGTCAACTAGATTATTTAAGGTTGATAAGTATGATTTGTGAACTATTGAAACTTGATCCCACCACTCGTATTATGGAAATGTGTCACTAACAAACCATCGGTTTATGGTATGGCCTCAAAAATTGACTTTAAGCTGAAAGACATTACTGATGATGATGATGTGGAGGTGCTTATTGATTTTACTAAGCATCCAGTTCGATGTGCCTTCAGTAGCCATTTATTAAGATACAAGATAACTTTGCCATTGAAAGTATAACAATCTGTGAATGCTCTAGCAACTCTTGAAAGAACTAGTGACATGTTTGAAAAAAGATGCTCTATATGAGGGATGATCTTTAGAGTGAGATGGAAGAGACCTTTCAATAAATTGATTTTGAAGATGAATTAGTACACCAAGAGGATTTAGATGATGACTACCACATGACTTTCGAGATTGACAAATTTGATGATGATGAGCATCCGAAGACATAAGAAAACATCTAAGGACATGTTGTTGTGCCTAGTTCTCTTATAAACTACCGTACCATCACATCCTTCTAGGATCAAGTTCCATTTCTTAGTAGGATAAATGTTGGTGATGGTTACATGTCATGTGAGGAGGACTTTCTTTGTCATGAAAACTTCATTTCTATTCATGAGTTGGAGCAAAGAATGCGATTACACAATAAATTGGATTTCATCTATGCAATGAAGATGTGGCACATCAAGCATCATTGCAACTATGTGGTCAATAAATTGGATACAAAAGTGTGTTTAATTGTAATTAAAGAGAAGGATAGCTATAGTTGTAAGTGGCTACTTCATGCATGCCAAAAGCACTAGGACTTTGACTTCATGATTACAATAATTGAAGGCTAACATAAATGAATAAATCGAAAAAATAACCAAGTATCATCCACAACTAGACCAAAGATTCAAGAGCTAATGTTTTTTGGATTATGTTAGAAATGACCTCGATGTGGAGATCACAAACCTCAAACAACAAATCAAGGACACTTTTGGGTACCTAGTGGTAAAGAAGAGAGTTTGGGGAGGAAGGAGAAAAGTGATTGAATTTATGTATTGTAATTAGGATAAGTCATATAATGAACAAGCAAAACCTTTGTTCAATATTCAAAAAACTATCCTAGGTACATATGTGGCTTGGTGAATTTAGACAATTGAGAAAGAAAATGGGTTAACTTTGGAAAGATTCTTTTAGGCATTTAGGCTATACTTATAGGCCTTTAAACATTGGAAGTCGATGATCAACATCAACGGAACTTTCTTGTATGAAAAATATCCCCATAGCCTCCTGATTGCATGCACCATGGATGGTGCCAATCACAGTCCAACTGACATTTGCATTCGTTGATAAGAAATTAGGTGCAACATGGTCATGGTTTCCAAAGAAGTTGAAGCATTGCCTTTAAGGCTTACATGGGGATAGCTTTACCTATAATTTTCTTTGACTAGCACAAAAGGCATAATAAAGGCACTGAAAGATGAGAAGGTTGGATAGAAACTTGCATTTTGCACAATGGAGCCTATGTATACAACATGTTGCTAGCAACTTCTATAAAAATGCACATATGAAGATTATAACAGTAGCCGCTTTCTAGGCACAAGAAAGAAAGTTAACATCTATATGGAGGAGGTGAGGAAAGACATGCAAATGCTTCAAACTACTTTGCAGACATCTCTAGGGAGCAATGGACACGACATATGATGGAGGTTTCGAATATGGTGTCATGATAACTAACCACAATGAGAGCTACAATGTAATTCTGAAGGGTGCAGTCATTGCTTATATCAACTCTAGTTTTGAAATATTTTACAACTGCATAAGCTATTTCCATGAGAAGTGCGAGAAGGTGTACAAGGTTATCAACATAGGGTAGGTTCACACCAAATGGTCTACTAAAAAGATACAGAAGTGGAGGGGGTCCTAACTATTCACCACAAGGTAATGACTTTTAATAGAATGGGTGGCATTACTGAGGTACAAATAAACACATATATGACCAGTTATGGCAGGAAAGGAGGCTACTATCAAAGATTTACATCCTAAACAACAAATGTAGCTATAACAAGTGGTAGACTTTTAAGATACCTTGTTCACATACATTTACATCCATGACTAACATCAACATGGATGTTATGCAAAAGATGCTGAAGATTGAGTAGTGGTATCAATTGGAAAACTAGCTTATCTATTATCGTGCTACCTTTCAACCACTTAGGGATAGGTGCACATGGTTAAATGAAGAGAAGATCTCATGAATCTGTCCAGTATATAACTAGGCAAGCATGGAGGGAAAACTATGAATAAGCTAACTCCACAATGAAATGGACTTAGGGAGAAACCGATAGAGAACTATTGTAGAATATGTATGAAGGAAGGAAACAATAAGAGATGCTACCTAAAACTAACAAACCAACAATGTTTATAAATATGTAACATGCTTGTTTGATTGTGATACATGATGTTGTACTATACAATTAATTTTACATATTTGACCATTTTTTAAATATAACATATCTTTACTTTTTCTTGAGTCGATGGAGCCGACTAGATTACTCTTGATAGAGCAGAGGACTCATAGATTCGAGGTTGTGTGGTGGGGAGAGGTATATAGCTTGACTCCATCATCTATTAAAATTGTTTATATTATCTGGTAATATATAATGTAATATTCATCATCTTTTCTTTTTCATTTTTCTTTTGTAAGTGCATACTACACTTACATGTTGTTATTGGGAGGGATCCTTGAAGAACCTGGAGGAGATACGACTTCAATTCGATGCTAAGATAGACCTATACTTGTAGTAGGCCGACTTCATTAAGGTGGTGAAATTGCCTCTCATATATTTATATTGGGTTCTTATTATAGCTCTTGTCGAGAGATGGAGGCCAGAGATGAGACACATAAATTTAATATGTTATATAGAAGGTTAGGGCAATCTTCTAGGATATGGCAGTCCACTTTGCCCTACGCAATGATGGGCATGCAGTCACATGGCTAGATTGGCATCACTTATGTGAGAGCATATTGGGAACCAAACTAGATAAGATCGATATTTTTTGATGTTGAGCTAAGATATCTTCACTTAAGTGCATCTTTGGAGCTTTATTAGATGACACAAAAGATGCATCTATCATGCCCCAAAGGGTACCCTAAACACGATAGTTTGCCACACTCAATATTAAAGTTTAAGTATGACAACCTTAGTCATCCCAAAAGCTTCGATACTAGGTGTAAGACGTACTTTCACGATCATAGAGGACCATACTTTGAAACAAGTTGTTTAAGAAGATATACATAATAACCATTAAGAATGGAAATCATAACATTAAAGCTTAATCATAATATAATGAGTCTTATAGATATCAAAGGGCCATTCTCCTACTAAAGCATATAGTTCATTAAGTTCTATCTTTCAAAATAAATACATCGGAGTTTTACTTAGAAGTCTAAGTCTACTTCTAGTCCTTGATTTCTTTCCAAAAACTCATGAATCCAAGAGATGGTATCTGGGTAAAATAGCATCTAGGCTTTAGCCATAGGTAAAGATGCAGTAAAAGGTATCCAAGAGGGTGTAAGCTTACTTGGTTAGTAAGAAATATTTCCATAATAAAGTACTCGTACCACCAATAATCAAACAAGTTATTTAAACAAGCATATGAAGTGCAACAAACACATGAGCAAACAATAAACATGATTAACCGGAAATCATGTGTTGAATGGATTTTCTCCCTTCATTCAGGGTTAGGTGTTCTAAGCCATATAGATTGCTATTTGCAAATAATGATTTGTTTCTAGATTATTCAAGCCACTACTAGCCACTAAAATGTAGTTCATTTAGACGACTACGTACTGTTGATATTTGGGCAACTATTCGCCGTTATGCAAATTTCGGTTCCTTGCTTACCTCACTACTATGCCCTTGTCACACCAAGTGTATAGTAATGAATGCATTGTGATTCACTTTATGTTATGCATGAATCCATTTAATTTAGTATTCTTAGCATGGTATTAGATATTTTAAAGGTGATCATACAATTAACAGACATATCAATCAATTAACTTAAGCAATTCTCACATTGATATACTTAATCATAATTTCAACTACGTAAGTAAAGCACATGCGTTTCACATTTTTATCTTTTCTTAATTCTAATGCCACTATTCTACAAGCAAAAACATAAGTACGAAATGTAAGAAATAAACTCACTTAGCTATGGTGCAATAATCCTTTAGTCGTAATAGTCGTCCGAATAAGAAAACTCATTCTCCACGTTACTTAGACAAGAGAAATACCTAAAATGAGTATTTCATGGAAGTTCTACATAAACTTGTTAATTCTATTTCACTAAGTTCATCAAAATTTGGATGGAGTGAAATGCTAACTTAAAATGGTCATAACTTGCTTATTTTAACTTGAAATTTTGCATATTTTATATCTTTTTTTACCTACTGAAAAAGATCTATCTATTTCTAAGGTTATTTTTATCATACATTTGGGTTACCAAAAGGTTCAATACAAAACTGTTATGAAAATTCCAGCCCTTAAAAATACATTTTTCTAAGTTTTTCATATAAAAAATCCCATAGCAAACATATGGATATTTATATAGTTGAATTTTTTTTTTCATATATAAACTCACATTACATGCATGATTCAAGTGTCATTATCTAAACTATGATTTTTTAAAAAACTATCTCTTTTAGAAATTTAAATATTGGAATTTACAAGTTTCCTTTATAAATTTATTGAAATGAAAACTAAGATTTTTAGTCTATTTTAAATGAGTACTTTTTATATCTTAACTACCATTTCCTACCTCATAGACTTTATAAAAATAAGCTTTTATATTTTTAAAGACTTGTTACTTTAGGTTGTTTAATGATATTACTTTCTCAAGTGTTTTTCAAACTAGAGAGTTGATTTTAACTTGACTTAGAAATTTGTCTAGTTCTTAGTATTTATTAGAGTGTTGGTATGGGTTCTTTTAAATAATTTTTTAAGAAAAACTTATATAAAAAAGAAGTATCAACCTTAAGATTTAATAATAAATTTTTTTTAGTGTTTTGAAAAAGAGAGTAAATGAACTACTTACTATGCCTTGGAAAAATTTTACATAGTATCATCACTTAAAAATCTACATTGAACTTATTTAAATTCTTAAAAGCAAAATTTTCCTAAGTGCCAAAATTACTTTTGTAAAGAGTTTAGTTTTAATTTAATAAAAGAACTCCTTTTATTTAGACACGACAATATAATTATGCATGAACATGAACATGTAATTATATTATATAAAGAAAAATGATTCAATGGGATATAGAGATATAGGAAATTAAATAAGCCTATGAACATATAAATAAAATCAAGTATTGGAAATCTTAGCTTGTATTAAGACTTTCGAACTAGAGATAAACTAGTCCCATAAAAGAAACGAAAAGAAAATTGTTTTGACTTGATAAAGACAAGTCAAGACTAGAAAGACTAGTCTTCATAATATTACATGAAATAAATAAATAAATTGCAATAATAAATAAATTTCAAGAAATGTAAGATCATAAATAAAAGTTATGTTAGTAAGCTTATATATTCTAAGAATATATATACATAAATATAATTAATAATATATAAAAGTTAGATTAGGAGCAATAATAAAATATGACAATGAAAATAATAATACCTAACCATTGATAAACAAGACATGAACATGTTGTTGCTTCCATAATACCCATAGATTTAGAAAATGTACACTATGGTCATGTTATGTTAACATGAACATGAAGAATATTTTAGAAAATTTTACCTAAGATAAATAAGTGGATGGTAGAAGAAAGAGGGGTTGATGTTGTATGGAGATAGTAATGGTATGGAAAGAAGAGAGAGTTAGGAAGAAATTTTTGGCAAGGGATTTTATGGAGAGAATTTGAGAGAGTTTTGGTATAGCAAAGAAGTGTGTGAAAGAAATGAAGGGAGATGAGGCATTTATAGATAAATATGGAGGGAAATTAATTGTAATTAAAAAAATGAAAAAGAAAAAAATTCAATAGAGAGAGGGAATGGGGGCACTGGTTTTGAGTGTATGAGAGGGAGTGAGTTGATTGTTTTATATTTTTTGTAATGAAAAGTAATAATATAAGATATGATGTGAATAAAGTTTTGTGGGAAATGAAAATTATAAGAAATAGGTATGGTAGAGTGTAAGAATATGTAGTAAGAAAAGTAGAGATAGAGGAATAATAATGAATAGTATAGAATAGTAACATGAATAGTAGACAAGACAAGTTAATATTAGTAGTAAAGAAAATACGCGTAAATGAGCTATATATGATATTTTTAGATATTGAAAAATTCTAAAATATTTTTTTTTGGAATCCTCATATTGTTATGAGTCTAATGGTGTTATTGAAATATTTTTACCGTTTCACGTGTGCAGACCCTGATTTTGAAAACTGATCCCGTTTGGGTTTGAAACGAACTAAATTTTTATGAATATGATCTTTTTAAGCTTTACTATATTATTAAAGATTATAATCTATGATTATCTCAATTTTATTATTCTAGGGCTTAGAGCACAAAATTGTCGGATCTAAATTCATTAGAGTTTGTTATAGACTTGTTGAATTTAGGGTTTTTGGTTGACTTCTGGTTCTAGGTTTGAGCATAAAATCTAAGAGTTTACAATCTACCCCACTTAAAGAAAGTGTTGTCCTCAAAACTTGGCTTTCATACTTGATTCTTTAAATAAACTCGGGTATTTTCGCCGGATTTCATCCTCAGCCTCCTAGGTGGCTTCCTCATGAGAATGATTTCTCAACAAACTTTAACATATCGGATCTCTTTGTTTCTGAGCTTTTGAACTTTTAGATCCAAAATTTGAATGGGATGTTCCTTGTAGGTAAGATTTTCCTTTAGTTGTACCAGCTCTAGCTCCATCATCCGGTTGGGGTTAGATACATGTTTCCTCAACACTGAACCAGATATGAACCAGCCTTTGAAATTCATTTGTACACTGGCAAACATGGAGAGAAGCCACCAGCTTTCTAACAAATATAACATTAGGCTTCATCATTAGACTTTCGATGGCTGCCACTAGGAATTAAAGCTACCGGTGTACTCCTGCACTGCCAGCAATTCTGGAACAAAGCCTCTAGTGATCTTGATTTGAAAACAATTATTTTCATTAAAGGCCGGTATCTGAAAGATTTATGCTGCTGGCCTTGAGCTGACGTACATTACACAATGCTCTCAAAAATCAATATTTCAAAGCAACGCTAGCTAAATTAAAATAAAGGCCACCAATCTATCTCCCCTGCGACTTTTCATATAAAAAGTCCTCTTGTTGGATCTTGTGATGAGAGAAACCCTAGGCACGAAATTTTCTTATTTTTCCTTTGCTCCTAGATTTAGATTAGGGCTTAGACACTAGAAAACTTTTGTTTTTGTTTTGATTGTGGATTCCATACTAGGATTAAGTGGAAAACATCATTTGAATTTGGATTCAAGAACATGATTTTCTTGACAGGGTGATTTTGTTCTTTTCTAATATTCAATTTATGGATGATGTTTAAAGCTTGTTTCTTTTGTGCTTACTTAAGGTTTTGAATTGTTGATTTGGATTGTCTAATTGATGCTTTATGCTATTTCTTTTGTGCTTATTTAGGATTTTGAGTTGTTGATTGTTGATTTCCTTGTTTTCATGTTGTTAATGCTAATTCGCCGATCATGTCTTTTGGAGTGAATCTGGAATTCATGATAGATTAGGATCGTAATTAGAAAATTCCTTTATGATTGATTCTATGAATAGCTAATTTGGATTACAGATCACATAGACATATGGATTTGAATTCAATTAGGGTTTGGTAATCTATACAGATTAGTCAATTGATCAATTTCCTAGGAATAGGGAATATTGATTGGTTAATTTAGGATAATCACTTTCTTTGGAGAAAAGAGTTTTTATATGGTCCTTGATTGCTTGAATATTAAACCCATTAACAATTTGGATTTGTAAGTGTCACGCGTTAAAAGGGGGCCTAGCAGGATTAATCTAAAGCTATCATACTACGTGTGCACAAGTAATTATTAGAGTCGTCTTGTAAGTCAAAGTGTATAAGACTATTTATTTATCAATGTCTATCATATAAATGATATATTATATTACTTGATTTCAACTATGGAATCCGATTGTCTACTCTCTACCAAGATCCTAGAGAATTGGTATCTCCTACCAAATAATGAAAATAGGTTTCAAACTTACAACTTACAAATTTCAATTATTAAAAAAATAATCTAATTAAAATTCTAAGTTTACCATATCCTATATTTCTATCTTCAATAGAGTTTGTTGGAGAAGCTTTCTTCACACATTCCTATCCCAATCTCAGCTAGTATTAACCCTGCACAAAAACTGTTGGGGGGTAAGCGAACCACGAGTTCAGTGAGATAACCTGACCAAACCACACATTAAACAATAACAAACAAGTATAATTACCAATCATATGCAATGTAACAATCAATCATATGCTCATTACAAGCTTGGATGATCTAGAATCTAAAGCAGAATGGAGATTTATGCTCTCTCATCGGGGTTGAAGGATCACATTGCTATGGCCCACCTACCCAGGAGTGACTAAGCATACATGAATACAGTAATACTCACTTTAATTATCTCTTTAAATTAACCATATCTTAAATATCTCATTTCCTGTTTTTAGCCTTAGAAACTCTACTAAGTGTTAGCCCTTTCAAAGTGATACCATAAGCGGCGTCCTTTGTAAACCATTTAGTTCCTATAGTACTGATAGCTTAAAGGTAATCTTGTGTTGATCTAATAGCTTTTAGCCTAGGTCAACCAAGCATTATCAGATGGCCGAAATACTAACACGTAGTAGGCTACCACTTGCTTATATGCTGTTTATGCAAATCATGTGATGCATGATTGTCGAGCCTGGATTTTTCCACTATCTGGTTCATTTCTCCTAACCCGATTCACATTAAACCCGAACCCATTTAACATGAATCCTCGACTAAGGGTTAAAAGAAATTTTAATTTTTGAAAACATTTTAGAGTCGCCACCCGATATAAATTGGGAAAAAAATAAAAGCTAAGATCAATGGGTCGGTTGATCTTAACTTAGCTACTAGTCTGCGAAAAAATTTGATTTAAAAAAAAAACAAACTTTTTAAAAACCAGATATCATGGATTCGGGGGCTAACTTATTAAAACCAAATCGGTTACCACTTTCGGAATTTTAAATTTATAATCTATCCATTATATGCTCAAAAACTCAAACAAAACAAATATTTATAAGTCACATTTTTCTATTTTTTTTTTAGAATATGAATATCAACACAACATCTTATATTTACAAAATATTTATTCACAAGATTATTAAAAAAACAAAAACAAAAACTTTTTTTCATTTTTTTATGTCGCCCCGCAGGTGCCTAGTACTCGCTAATCGAGATCAGACAAAACGTAGTTCTTTTAAAAAGAACCTTAGTTTGTTGATCAATTTTAATTTTTGAACTCTTTTCACTTTAAATTCATTAAATTTTGAATTTTTATGAAAATCATTTTGATGATCCTATGATCTAATCAATTGATTTTTATTTTATGAAAACATATTTTTCTAAGTCCAAAAAAATCATTTTTTTTTTTAAAAATTTGGTTTTGGAAAATCCAATTTTGTCATTTTATTTATTTTTATTATTATTATTTTTTATTTTTTTTATCATCACATAAATTCACAAAATATTCAAAATATTTTACAATACATTAAAATTTTTTATGCATTAAATACACATTTCTAAAAGCAATTTATGTATAAATACATATTAAAATATTCAAAAATATAAAAATAAATTATTTTGAAAAATAATTATTTGATTTTTCTGGATTTTTCTGAATTTTTCTGAATTTTTTTATGAATTTTTATGAATTTTTCACTATTTTTGCTATTTTCTGAAATTAATTATATAATAAAATAATAATAAAATAATACGGACTGACCTGGACCGTTAGATGGAGCGGATGCGATCTGGATCGTCTGATCTAAAGACCGATCCTAGCCGTCTGATCTCGTTGACTCAATCTGGGGCGTTAATCACTTTGATCAAATCTGGGCCGTCTGATTTGGATGATTGAATCTGGGCCGTCTGATCTGGTTGATTGAATCTGGACCGCTGATCTGCTTGATCGAATCTGGGCCGTTGATCTGTTTGATTGAATCTGGGCCGTCTGATCTGGTTGATTGAATCTAGGCCGTCTGATCTGGTTGATTAAATCTGGGCCGTCTGATCTGAGCTGACCATTGACCGTTGACCAGGGGCGGGTTGGACTTCGGATTTTCGGGCTAGATTTCGGTCGGATCTGACCCGATCGGGCGAAGAAGATGAAGTCGGTGGTTTCGAACGCTTCCTCGGCCGTTTCTGGTGGTCTTCGAGGCTGGAGGGGTTGTCGGCCCGACGCCTGTGGGGGAGCCGCAACTGGTGGGGTGGTGGATCGCGCCCAGATTCACCGGAAGCGGCGGTTCGCGGTGGTGGCTACCGACGGCTCAATCGGAAAATTTCAAAAAAAATTTGCGAATTCAATTCGAGAAGATTGATCAATTCTAAGCACACTTGATCACTTTAAACACTCCCCAAACCTATTTATCACTTCTAATTGGATCAAAAACTCCAAACAAGCTTCGAATTTGTGAATTTGCAAATTTGCACAAACTCTCGAATTTTTAGATCTCTTCTCTCAGTGTCTTTTTCTTGAAATTGAATTGTGCTTCTGCTTGTGGGTGATCCTATTTATAGAGTTCGAATCAGTTTGTCGTTTTGAAGCTTTGTAATGGTTCAATTTTGAATCACGAATCGTTATATTTTTTCAAATAGAACGATTCAAAATTAGGACTCGATTCGTGATTGTTGGTTCAAATTGATCACGAATCTTGTGTTACAGATCATGACTCCTTGATTAAGTGTATTTAATTTGATCAATTGATACAATTCGGCCAATTTTGAAATTTGAAAAATCATGTCCATTCGAATTTTTTCCCAATTTTCATGCCTTAATTAAGATGCCTTTTGGAATGAAAAAATACATGAAATATGTACAGATGTGATGTATCCCATGCCTAGTTTGTGTCTGTACAGTTAATTTCGAAAAAACACAAAGATTCATTGATCAAATGATGTCTCAAAGTGGATGAACCGATGTGTCTTTTGGGAAAAAAAATTGAACAAAAAGGAGGCAAAATCTGCCTTGGGTTAGGATCGAACTTGGGTCCCTTTGTTCTTGTGTCCATGGTTTGAACAGTTAGGCCGTTGGCCTGTGCCTTGGTCATATAGTTAAACTACTAATACTTAAGGCTAATAAAATATATGTTATATTGAGCTCAAATAATTATTTATTTTAATTTTTTCCTACATATATTTTATTTACATTACTATTATTCATTTAATTACTTTATTACACATATTTTATTCCTCTATTTTTTTATTTTTCTATTTTCTATATTCTCTCTTTTTTATTATACTATTATTTTATTTATTATTATTATTATTATTATTATTATTATTATTATTATAATATTTTTATGAACTCAACATGACACTAATTTATTATAAATTCAAGCCAAAAATTGGGTGTCTACAATGATCATTTCCTTTTATGGTGTCATTAGTTTTTAGTCAGGTTTAAGGTGATCATACAATTCACAGACAATGTCAACATGCTTCATACAGTAATTATCATACATAAACTTATCACTTATAATAAGATAATTTTAGCAATCAAGCATACACCAAACATCATGCAATATACCCAAACCCCACATGCATATTAGTTTAATATATTATTATTATTATAAATGCAGCTATATTACAAGCACAAACAGTATGATAACATCAAAGTTACTCACCTGTGGTCCTCCTTAAACTATCAGAATATGCTACTGGAAATCCAAGAACTGATCTGCTTTTCCTATGAAAATGAAATAACAGATATTTATTATTATTATTCTGTTATTTATATAATGGTATTGACGGTATTCTTTCAGGTTCTAGTTATCAATTTTGGTATTCTCTATTTATTTAACTAAGAATGTTATATATATATATATATATATATATTATTTTCTTATGATCAAAGTTATGAAATTTTATAAGAGAAGTCTTCCTATTTGTAATGGTTATCCAATTTTATTATTTAAACAATCTATCTTTTTATTAGTTTCGAAAATAAGATATTTGAAACAACATATTCACCATTTTAATTATGGTATAACTTATACTATAATTTACACTAATTTTAAATTAGATGTATTTTAGAAATTACGTACTCTTTCTTTATATGGTTTTACCTAGTACATTAATCTAAGTCAAGTTGATTGAAACAATCACCTAATTCAATTACTAAATCTACTTTAGTTAGCTTAATCAACTTAATATGATTTTATTAGTAGAATGATTCATTTAAGATATATTAGTTCTATTTATATTATTTACAATTTATTGTTACTTATTAAGACAAAATAATTATAATGTAAATAGCATAACTAAACTTCTATGATTGTCTAAATATCTTATCTTGATATTTAATTTAGTTTCTATTACATGTATTGGTCCTTTAATGGTCCTATGATAATTAATTATTACTTAATATTTATTTTTATTTTGCTTGTCTTGATCTTGTTGGGTATTTATATATATATCTATCAGGTATTTGGACAAATTTGTATTTAGCAGGTTTATATTTTTTTTTATAATTATTATTATTTCTATTTTTACATTGTTCCTTATCTGACCCATTACAGTACTCGTATTTCTTTACTATTATTTAGTGTCATTGTGTTTCTTTCCATATACTTCATATAATTTTCTTGTTATGTATATGTCTCATATTACTAAAAAATTTAGCTTATTTAAATTTCCATTCTTATCTATAAAATATGTATTTTACAATTATATACTTTACTTTCATTATAATGTACACTAATATTAACAATAACGATAATATTATTAGTAATATTAATAATGATAATTATAAAAATAATTTATTAGTAACACTAATATTATTTTCGTAATAACTTATATTAAAACAATAGAATTTCAATGATAACAATAATAATATTACATATCAAAATAATAATATAATAATAATATCATTAAGAATAATACTATAATAATAATTATTGGATAATAATAATAATAATAATATTAATAATAATATAATAATAATAATATGAGAGGTCATTATAATAGTATAATCATAATGTTAATTATAATAGTAATAATAGTAATATTCATGCTAATCATAATAAT
>JAMXBD010004331.1:0-69447 GCA_024138025.1 Combretum micranthum | reverse complement strand
GGTTCTTGTTTCATTATAAACAACGGTCGTGGTTCCATGGTTTGAGTTCGATCTTAGGTCATAATTCCATACATATTGTTACTGGGTTGTGTCACCGATTGGCATAGTTCACATCATATAAATGACTCAAAAACCACTATGTATTCAATATCCACAGTTGAATATTGCTTCTGAGTTGAAATCTAGTTTAATCCAACTGTTGCCCACTTTTCATGGTTTAGAGAATGAAGATCCTCATAAACATCTAAAAGAATTTCATGTGGTTTGTTCTAGCATGAGGCCACAAGGAGTATATGAGGAGCAAATCAAATTGCATGTTTTGCTAATCTCAATAAGAGATAAAGCTAAGGATTTCCTATTTTACTTACCTCTGTTCTATTACCCCATGGACAAATATGGTTAAGCTATTGTAAACCTTCAAATTTTTGGAATCTGTTTAACCCAAAACCCTAAACCGGAAGTCAACCAGAACTCTAAAGGTTAATAAAACCCTAGTTAGACATAATAGATTAAGTTCGGCAATCCCGAATAAGCAACTCAGTAAGAGTAAGTAGGAGTTTAGAATAAAGAATAGTACGTAATTACCCAAGGAAGCGTAAAAAGATCAGATTAGCGCAACCTGTTTCGAACTCGATCAGACACAGTTTCTCGAAAAACGGGTCCTGGAGCATGGAATAGTAAAAATATTCCGAATATACCATTAGACTCGTAAAAATATAAGGTTTTCAAAAATATCAATTTTGTAATTTTTCGGTAAGTAAAAATAATAGATATTGCAATTATACGCGTATTTTCTTACTAGTGGTACTTTATTAGTCATATCTACTTTACATTACACTATTCATTACTATTCTACACTATTCTTTTATCTCTACTTTTTCTTACACCTACTCTTACACACAACATAAACTATAATATTTACTTTTTACCTTTCCCATGACTTTATTTCACATCTACCTTACATATTACTTCATTTAATTAACAAAAAACAAAAATAAAAACTCTCTCTCGCCTCCTCACAAGCATGAGCGATGCCCCCTATGCCTCTCTCTCCCTCAATTTGTTTTAATTTTCTTTTATTTAAATCACTCAAAAATCACTCCACATTTTCCTATAAATATCCCTCCTCTTTCACACATTTACTACCCACAAATTCTCTACAAAAACTCTCTCAAATTCTCCTCTCAAAACTCTCTCCAAATATCCTCCCAAAACTCTCTCGAAAAAATTCCAAAACAACTTCTACCTACAACAAAAACCAAAATCACATAATACTACCAAGTCTTCTTTAGGTAACCATTTCCTATTGTTTTTCTTCTTCTCATGTCATGTAACTTTACATGACCATAGTGTAAGTTTCCAAAGACTAAATGTTATGGAAGCTACATTATGTTCATGTATTTATTGTTCATGAATTGTTCTTGTTCATGAAAATCTATTTATGTTTATGATATTATTTTTGTTCATATTATTGTTACTATATCTAAGTATTATTATCTATATATATACATATTCTTTAGAGAATATAAGCTCACTTGCAATTTATTTATTTATTCATTCCTTGTTATTTTAAGACTAGTCTCTAGTCTTAGACTTGTCCTCATCAAGTCAAAACAAATTTTTCTTTCTTTCATTATATTTTTATTTGGGACTATCTACTTCTAGTCTCGGGAGCCTTGAAAAAGCTAAGACTCCCAATAATTGACTTATTTTTATGTTATTTTTGTTTGTTTGCTATTATTTCTCATAAATCATGTTCATTTAGATTATTGTCCAAAATTTCAAGTTCTAAAAATAATTGACAAAAGAGATTTTACACTTAGAGATAAGTTTATGTGAATAAAATCTATGATTTAATAAGAATAAAATCATTCTTTTCAAGTTACAAAAGAACCCACTATAATCTTAGAAACTACTTTTGTTATGAAAAGCTTTTTAAATCATTTCATATCTCACTTTTGTTTTTCAAAAAGAAAATGATTTTTGAGATAAAATGATTTCTACGAAAAATATAACATAGCAAAAACCTTATGAAGCAAGAAATAAGGATTTTCAAGTTTAGATCTTTCAAATAAATAATCAAAGAAGGATTGTGTAGAACATACATAAAACCAACACAAGAATTTAGAAAAGAAGAAAAATTGTTTTTCAAAAAGTCATCTACAAAAGTAATAAGTCAAAGATAAAGTAATTCTTTGAAAACCAAAAAGAATCAAAGTATTCATTTCAAAACCAATCACAAAATGAATTTCTTGTAAACTATAGTTTTCTAAAACTTCTAATTAATATTTCCTTACTCAAGAAACATGATTGGACAATAAACACTTGAGCATGAATGAATATGCGCTATGTAGCTATAAAAAGAGGATTTTTCAACTATACAGATAACTAAGTATTTATCAAATAAATTTTAGATGATTGGACCAAAGTTGTTTTTGAGTTGAAAAATTCATGGTGAATTTTATTGCTACTTTTTCGAGGCCTAAATGGTTTAGTTTGATAAAAAATAGTTTTAGAAATGAATAGATCTTTTCAAATAGGTAGAAATTGGTATATTATATGCACGATTCTGAGTTAAAATGACCAAGTTATGGCCATTTTAAAATTGGAACTTTCCTTTATACGAACTTTAACGTTCTTTTGACATTGTCTTGTCAAAATTCACAAAAATCATCAAGAAATACTCATTGTGGGTATTTTCCTTGGCTAGGTGACTCCGAGGAAGGATACCTATATCCCGAAGATTGTTTCGATTGAGTGGAGTGTGTGAACAACTCATCCTTATAAGAAGAATAGTCGACATGGCATCGTGAGTTTATTTCCTTTAAATGCTATACTTGTTGTGCTTATAATTTAGTTTCATTAGAGCTAGGAAAAGACAAATGGATATATATGTAAAATAATTCTTTGAGAGAATCCTAAGAATATCGAGGCCAGAATTGATGTAAATGTTTGTTTTAGTATAACACTTGCTTTGTATGAAATTCTTTGATCGCCTTAAAAATGATAATAATAATATTATTATGATATCATAAATAAATGGATTCATGCATACCACAAAGTGAGTCCCATTGCATTTTGGTTATTATCCTTGGGTGAGAAGGATAGTAAGCTCATGTCGAAAGCAACACTTGGCAGAGTGTCTGAAAGCTACTGCTTGGCGGCATTAAGGAAGTGCTTGGCGGAAGATCCGAAAGCAAGGCTCGATTCAAGTATACTTCACATGCTTGGAGACATTGATTGAAAGCATAAGTCTTTTTAACTAAAACTACTTATTTTGAGGTTATGTATCACCAAACCCTGAATGGAGGGCGCAAATCCATTCAACATATAGTTCCCGGAAAACTATATGCCTTGTTTGCCCATGTGTATGTTGCATTCCATTTGTTTGATTAAACAACTTGCTCGAAATTTGTTACAAGAAGTTATTTATGGAAATAGTTTTCACTAAGCCTATCAGCTTATACCCTCATTGATATCTTTTGCCGTTCCCTTATCTATAGTTGAGGCCACGAGGACCTTGCAGTCAAGTAATTTCTTTTTGGATAAGGAAATTTTAGATGAAGTTTAGTATTAGAAATGATGTACAAATATTCTTGTAATAGATTAGTGAATTAGGGAAATATCCCTAAATTTGTAAAGATCATTGTTATAAGTAAATAGAATATTATGAATCCTATTTTCTTAATATGTTATGGCGGCCTGTTACGTTTAGGGTACCTTTTGAGGCGTAACAACAATCAAGCATATATATATATATGATAAAATAAGGATAGAAAAATCTTAAAATTGATTCCTTTCCATAAAATGATGTCTCCAAATCCATAATCCCATAAATGTGAGCATTTCTTGATTGTATTTAAACCCTAATCACCTCTATTTGCTAGAACATTAAGGTTTTAGTGCCCTAAAGAAGAAACAAACTCAAACATTATTAAAACTCTCTTTTTCTCTCTTTTTCTGATGATTTTTTAATGTCCATATGTGAAGGAAACCCTAGAATATAAAAGCTAAATTCCAAGCATTTCATTTAATTTTTGTAGTTACAAAACGTACGCCGACAGCTACACTTTCTACATCAGCGGCTTACAGGCAGTGTACATTCCTATAATGCTTTGAACATTGGCAGCTTTGGCTTCAACTTTAACAATTTGGTTTCCGTGGATGACCTACGCTACTCCAAAGCCGGCGGCGTTGTCACGGCCCGAGGGGTACCCTAAACGTGGCAGTCCGCCGTACACAATACTAAAGCCTAGGAATGACTACCTTAGTCACGCAAAGGCTTCCATATCATGTACAAGGCGTACATCACAACTAAGGGAACGCATCGGAGTAGCGCAATTTATATCGATAATAAATAAGTAACAAGGCAAAGAGAATATAGAACATCAATTCTTAAGGGCATATTCTTCTATTGTCTTTAAATAAATGTACCTCACTAATCATAAAGGTTAGCACATATAAAGAACCTTACAACTTTCTTCATCGTATGATTCCATATCCTTAATCGTCCGTCCATGACTTCCTTAATGTCATGATCCTCAATTTAATCCACGAATATACCTGTTTCAATCAAATCTATAGGGGTATAAGCTACAACTTAGCTTAGTGAGATATTCCTTTTCATTCGCACCACATTTTCAAACAAGTTTATTTATTTAATCACACATATGCCATGAATTCAATGCAACAATCACATGATTACGCGAATATATAGTCGTCTCGGAAACCATATATAGAACGGATTTACCCCTCCGTATCAAAGGTTAGGGAATCGGGGTTGAAGGTCCTCGACCTTCTACTGCTAGTCCCCAGGTCCTCACCCACACGTTCGGTTGGCTCGGCTCCGAACCTAGAGTCGCTTTCCCCCGAGCGATTTGGATTCTCCAGGAAGGAACATGGCCCGTGGCACCGCACGATCACAGCCAATCCAACTCTACGCGTAGGAGTAGCAGCCTTCTGAAATAGATGTGACTCGATGGATGCTATGCGTGAACGTTTATTGTTCTTAGGTCAAACCTTATTAAGGTTTATTGGGGCGATCAATCAATTTAGCAACAATAAACAATCATACAAGTAAGTAAACAAAATTATTTAAACAAGCAAATCGAAGTTGCGATATTCTTACTTCTCAATTCACGCACAAACATAGAATCATATATAATATCCCGAATTCCCCAAATATATATTTCCATTTTATCTTTTCTAATATACTAATGCTACTACTTTACAAGCACAAGCAAAGTAACGAATTTAGAGGAATAACTCACTCGTCCATTTCGCTATCTTCTTAGTCGTAGAATCCTCGGGTAGGTATTCTCGTATCCTTCGTCACCTAGACAAAAGAAATACCCGGGATAAGTCTTTCATGATTTCTATTCCTTGGAGATTCTAAACTTTCTTAAAATCGCGGTAAAATCGTAGAAGAAATTCCAACTTAAAATGGCCATAACTTGCTCATTTTAACTCGGAATTTCGCATATGATATACCGTTTTCTACCTATTCGAAAAGTTCTATCCATCTCTAAACTTATCTTGGTCATAAAAGGTCATTGGGTTCCGAAAACGTCAGGTACAGATTTAAAACGAATTTTCTAAACTTTTGCAAAAATCCATTTTCTAACTCAACTCCATTTAAAGAAAAATCCTTTTGTAACAATAAATATAATTTGATAAACACTTTGAATATATAGGCATGCTCACTTTATGCAAAAATCCTAATGGTAGTGTCTCAACAATTTATTTCATAAAATAATTCTTTTAAACTTTAGCTTTGAAAACTTCCTTTCAAGTATTTAAAGAAATTTTATATTTTTCTTAGATTGTTATAATGAGTATAATCTTATTTTATTTTCTTCATTCCTTTTTCCAAAACAAGTTAAATTTTTCCTTAATCCTTTAGTCATGTATTAAATTTTCCTTCTAGTGATTAAAGTTCAAATTCATCAAAAATACATTAAGTTGATGAAAACCCTTTTTATAATTTTTGTATTTAGGATTGGTTTTTAGAAAATGAATCTTGCCTTCTTATATTTATTTCTAAAATATAAGTTTTTGCTTTCTAAAACTTGTTCTTTCATTTCTTTGAAAAGAATCATCTTTATTGATAAAATCCATTATTGCTAACCTTACTTTATTTATATTCTTTTGAAAACAAATTCTTTCTTTTAGAAAAAAAATCATTACTTTTCCTAAATGGGTTCTTCATGAGTTGATTTTATATTAACTTTGAAAACTAGTTTTTCCTTAGTTTAGAAAAGAATTTAAGTTTTCAACATTAACGATTTATTTTTCTTAAAACTTAAATTACCATGAAATATAAAGAAGATATTTATTCTTATAAAACTATCTTCGTCATTTAGAAAAATCTTGGGAAGCTTGTAGTGCTTTATTTTTATGTTGTTGATAAAACTTCATTCATTTTGTGACAAACCATATGATAGAAAATCTAGTTTTGAGTTCCCTTAATAAAATGAAATTCTACTTTTTAGACTTAGTTGAGACATTAACATTATGTAGATGCAAGTAACATGAGCATATAAAATAATAAGAACATAAGAAATACTAAAATAATTAATGGCAAGAAAATAAAATATCAAGCATTGGGACCTTAGCTTCATCAAGGAATCCCGATCAAGAATTGGAGCCTTAGCTTTATCAAGGCATCCCGGGACTAAGAATGGACTAGTCCCGAAAGATTAAAAAAATAATCAAAAGATTGTTTTGACTTGATATGACAAGTCTAAGACTAGAAAGACTAGTCTTAATAAATAAATAAATTGCATAACTTGAATGTAAATAAATAACAAATGAGCTTATATGCTCTAAATAAAAATATACATAATATAATAATAACAATAACAACATCATAAAGTAGGAAGCTTTATGTACAAGAACAAAACATGAACATGTTGTTGCTTTTACTACTCATATGAGTTTCAAAACAACACCATAGTCATGTTAAGTTACATGACATGGATGAATAATAGATGGAAGAAATATTACCTAAGGTATGTAAGAGATATGAAGATGGTAGATGGAATGGGTATTATGTGAGTAGTGATATGTGGTAGATAGTGAGGCTTTGAAAAGAAACTTTCTTTGGTAATGAAGAGGAGTGTTTTTCTTTTTACAAGAAGTGAGTTCTTGTAAGATTATAGAAGAGTTTTTGGAGAGGATTTTGGCATAATTTCTTTGCTTTGGAATGGTGTGAAGAAATGAGAAGGGGAGAGGTGGTATTTATAGAATTTTGTGGAGGAATTAAGAGTGTAATAAAAAAATTGAAAAGAAAAAAAATTAGGAGGGAGAGAGGGGGCGCCGGTTTTGGGCATGTGAGGAGGAGAAATTGTTTTATTTTATTTGTGTAATAAAGAAGTAATGTGTAAAGTTTGATGTGATTAAAGGTGTATTGGAAATGAAAAAAGTAAGAAAATAGATATGTAGGTGTAAGAAATAGGTGTAAGAAAAAGTAGAGATAGGTGAATAGTAATGAATAGTAGAAAAGTACTATGAATAGTAGACTAGACAATTAAAGTACCGGTAGTAATAAAAATACGCGTAATAATGCGATATCTGTAATTTTTAGCTACCGAAAAATTCCAAAACTGATATTTTTGGAATCCTTGTATTTTTACGAGTCTATTGGTATAAACGGAATATTTTTAATATTCCGAGCTCCGGGACACGCTTTTCGAGAACCGATCCCGTTTGGGTCCGAAGGTCACTCGAAATTCGCGAATCTGATATTTTTATGTTACCTTATTATTACGAACTATTCTAGGTCATTAACTTAATTTCGTTTTCTAGGGTTTGAAACGCGGGATTGCCGGATCTTAACTACTAGGGTTCGTTATAGGCTTGTTGACTTTTAGGGTTCCGTTTTGAATTCCGTTTTCCGAGATATTCGTAAGATCGTATAATTTTCGAGTCTTGAGCGTTTTAGAATTTTAGCTCGAAATTTATTTTTATTTTTATTTTATTTGTGATTATTTAATAGTTTTTAGTTCTCGGAATCATTTAACCGAGTCTAGGTTTATGAGTTGACTCGATTTGACTTTTGTGGAAAATTTGGATTTTGTGATTCTAAAATTTTACTGAAGGAATTAGGACTTTATTATCTCGTTGTTAAGCGGTATTTGGATCTATTGTTTCGATTTGCGTTTTAGGAATTGGGTAGATTATTTAATCGACGTACGGACGTTGATTATATCGGTAATTGGACTTTATATTTTATTTCAGGGGTTCTCGTTTTCTCAAGATTGAGAGAATTTTTAACTGGGTTCAACTTTTAGGGTTTCGTTTCCGGTATTTGACTCGGTCTAGAATTGAGTTTTAATCTCAAGTTGATTTTTCGGGTCTTTGATATTTATACTTCTAAAATTATTTTTAAGGATTATGAAAATTTTTGGGGGTTTACAACCTACCCACCTTAAAGAAAGTTTTGTCCTCAAAACTTGTCATACGTACGTAGGTTGATGAGAAATTGTATATCGTCATTCATCAACATTCGTGATATTTGGAATTTTGTCTTACGTCTATTTGTTGAAAGGGTATTATGATTTCATTATGTCTTTTTCTTAGTTTGACTTCCACAAAAGGGTTGGGAAGTCTATCGTTGTTTTTGAATTTCTTCTTTCATATCTTTCTGTTTCGCATATATTTTTAGACGGTAATATTGGAATGTTGTTAATCTTGTGCGTTTAATATTTTATGCAATATAGCATATATAGAATCAATAAGATTTGGTTTTAGCGATTTTCAACCTTCACTTTGACTCTTTCTGAAGAGTTTCAGACTTAACCAATACAGCAGACGACTGACGACTTGACACTTGACTTGACTCGATCTTAAACTGATGACGACTCGATACGACACTGGTACATTCACTTGACGAAGGAAGGTTGTGAATTCGCTTTCCATTCTTATGTGAGTATATATATGACATGCACGTATAAAAACACAATGTTTATACTTATTCCATCGTTGTTTTATTCTTTACGTGGTCATCTTGACAAGGTTTGAGGTCAAGATGAAAAATTTGGAATTTGCTTGTTGAGATTTTATCATTACCGGTTCTAGCTTTAGGCGGTAATAGTTATGCTTTTGATGTATTTTGGCGTGTTCAAGGTAAAATTGATTGCCTTCTTCTTTTGATTCATACAAAATTTTCGACAATCATATTTTTATTCCATCTGGAGTAAGGTGACGATTACATAATCTACGGTCATTACTGGCAACTATCGGTATAACAAGAATTTTAGCATCTAAGGGTAGCCTGATATTAACTCGTATTCGTACTATCGTTTCTTCTAAAACAACGAATTCTATCTCTTGGTTGGCTTCCTCGCAAATCCATTGTCCTTGTAGGTTGTACACATGTATTCCTTGTGGGGGTATTGCTGAGTATCTTCCCTTCCATATTTTTCTTAGGACACTTCTTGGCATATGTCCAGGTTCTCCACAATCAGACAAGTGGCAGAGTTTTCTTTGGACATCTCATGACTTTGTGATTCGGACTCCCGCAGTAGTAACACTTGTGTTGCAACTTAGGACACTGTCTTGGTTGATGTCCCTTTTTGCATTTCCAACATTGGGTATCCATTTCTTTTTATCCTTCTTTCTACTCGGGCTGACCGATGTTTCGAGCTCATTGATTCTGAGCTTAGCTAGGTTCACTTATAGATTCTTCCTCAATCATCATGACATTTCCTTCCGTCCTTCTCCTTTTCTTAGCACCATCCACAATTCGTGCTCTTCTACTAGTTCTCGAAAATCTTTGATGTCAAATTCTATCAACTTGATACGAAGGTCTTCATCCAATCCTCCTAAGAAGACTTGCCTTTTTAGTTCCTCGCTATCCTTATATGATTCGGGGCATATTGTAACAGCTTACTGAACTGTTTCATATTGCAAGACTACGGCCTCCTTGAGAAATACTTAGGAAATCTGCACTAAATTGGATTCTCAAGCTTCCAGGGAAAAAGTTCTCCAAGAATTCATGCCTAAATGTCTCCCATGTGATTGGTGGTAGTAGCTCTCTACTTTTGGATTCCCACCATATTCTTGCATTGAACCTCAGCATGAAAGTCCCATATGTAAGCTGAAGATGTTGTGGTACTTCAAAAGCATTGAAAGATCGTTCTATTTGTGCTAACCAATCATCAGCTTCATCCGGTTTTCCAAAAGCTCCATCAAAATATCGATTGCACTTAATGAATTGGCAACATACTTTGATAAGGTTTCGGTAAAGGTGGCTCAGCTAGTGCTGTTTCAATCGGTGGCGTTGGAACTTCTGGTGCTGCTTCTTGTGCAGGTGGTGTAGGCATAGCCTGAGCCTGTTGTGCGAAATTCCTTATGAGGTTGGCAAGTTGTTCGATGTTAGCTTGATCCATTGTGGTTGGTTTGGTTGTTGAGGTTCCTCCGGGTTCTCAGGTTCTACAGGGGGTATTTCTTGGTTGCGTTGAGCACGAGTACGTCTCCTATTTGTTCTACAGGTTTTATTAAGCTAGCGTGAGATTCTTGAACTTTATTAAGTCTTAGGCGTTTTTCGGAAAACAACGAGAAATATGCTAATAGAAATCGAGACGGAAATGAATACAATTATATAGAAGAAATATTTGAAAATTGACTGAAATCATAGTAAAAAGGAAATTCATATCATGGAAACAGAAGGAAGACTTAAATACTTCCTTTACAAAAGTTCAAAGAAAGGATGCAAAACATAATTAAAATTTCAAATCATTACATAAACAACATATACATCTTTGATTAATTCTTTTTACAAAAGCATTTCTCCTATCGGTATATTAAAGCTTTTACGGAAGGTTTAGCGTCCATTCCTGCTTCGGATTGCTCTTCACAGGGTAGGAATATTTCCTTGATCACTTGATCCTCGTCTTCATTATCAGTAACTTTTTCTTTTCCTTTGTGGTGAGATTCGGTGGTAGGATCTCTAGACGAAGTCCCACATTCTTCTTGGATGGGTCATCTCTTTCGGGGTGAGATGGGGTCGTCCCATAAACCTTGCGTCTTTAGATCTCACGTACATAGAGGTACCACACCTTGCACATGTAGCATGTTTCCTTGGCATTTGTAGGGTAATTCTTGGTCCTACAGATGAGACGACTGCATACGTAGCATTTCCTTATTGTGTTGGGTAATTGTTGGCACTGTGTTTTCTCTTTGCATGACCGAATAGATAGTGCCGTTCTTCTTAGGACAATTTAGGATTTTGTGGTCCTTGTTTCCACAGAAGTAACACTTGTTCTGTAGTTGTGGGCAACTTTTGGGGAAATGTCTTCCTTCACACTTCCAACATCTGACCTTAGGGGTTGCGGAATCCTTAAGAGGTTGAAGTCGTTTATGCTTCTTAGCCTGTGGTTCAGGATTGGCCATGAAGGAAGGGACTTGTGCTACTGGTGTTGCTCCGAGTTGAGGTCTCATAACCGGAGCAGGTGCAGAGGTTATGGGTATTTGCTGTATATAAGTCCTTATCGTCTCTTCTAGACGTCTTATGGTGGTCAAGAGTTCTTGAGTTAGATCTTGTGGTGGGGGTGTTCCTCGTTCTTGTTGTTCTTTGAGAGGGGTGCTTGATTGTGGCATAACTTCCTCGGGTAGCTTCCTAGAACCAAACGAAGCGATCGTATTAGATATTTTCTTTATTTCGAGTTTTACGCTCATGTTATTTGTTTTTAAGGAAAAGAGAAGCGTTAAAGACTTTTGCTAGTCTGATTAAAGGTTAACGTAGGTACTGAATATTATCTACCTAAGGGTCTTACCTATAAAAGAGGCATTTTACTTATCTTGCTCTTAATTGGCCTTAATAGGGTTACTACATATTAAGGCTTATTGGTCTTGCTAAGGTAAACTTTCTTTATTCATTCCATATCCAAATTCTAAGTCTCTTCATGTTCCCTCCATATTGTTCTGCTATGTTCTATCTCCAAGTCATTTCTATCTTTCCC
Organism: Combretum micranthum; assembly: GCA_024138025.1. Taxonomy (NCBI): domain Eukaryota; kingdom Viridiplantae; phylum Streptophyta; class Magnoliopsida; order Myrtales; family Combretaceae; genus Combretum; species Combretum micranthum. The sequence continues at coordinate 57,484 of JAMXBD010004331.1, read as the reverse complement.
AATCTTGGGTCAACATCCTAGGGTAAATCCTCTTTATGTAATTCCTCCATTTCATATCTTACTAAATATCCTCCGATTCTTGTATAAGTACCTTCCTGCCTTCCCTAATATTCTTCAAGATAAAGTTCTATTCTTAGACATAGGATTCTTAGACATAAGATCAAGTCCTACCACTCTACACTTCTAATATCCTGTTTCTTAATTCCCAAAACCTTGTTGCTCTGATACCAACTTAAACTGTCACGCCCCGAGGGGTACCCTAAACGTGGCAGTCCGCCGTACACAATACTAAAGCCTAGGAATGACTACCTTAGTCACGCAAAGGCTTCCATATCATGTACAAGGCGTACATCACAACTAAGGGAACGCATCGGAGTAGCGCAATTTATATCGATAATAAATAAGTAACAAGGCAAAGAGAATATAGAACATAATTCATTAAGGGCATATTCTTCTATTGTCTTTAAATAAATGTACCTCACTAATCATAAAGGTTAGCACATATAAAGAACCTTACAACTTTCTTCATCGTATGATTCCATATCCTTAATCGTCCGTCCATGACTTCCTTAATGTCATGATCCTCAAATTTAATCCACGAATATACCTGTTTCAACAAATCTATAGGGGTATAAGCTACAACTAGCTTAGTGAGATATTCCTTTTCATTCGCACCACATTTTCAAACAAGTTTATTTATTTAATCACACATATGCTATGAACAATGCAATCACATGATTACGAAATATATAGTCGTCCGGAAACCATATATAGAACGGATTTACCCCTCCGTATCAAAGGTTAGGGAATCGGGGTTGAAGGTCCTCGACCTTCTACTGCTAGTCCCCAGGTCCTCACCCACAGCGTTCGGTTGGCTCGGCTCCGAACCTAGAGTCGCTTTCCCCGAGCGATTTGGATTCTCCAGGAAGGAACATGGCCCGTGGCACCGCACGATCACAGCCAATCCAACTCTACGCGTAGGAGTAGCAGCCTTCTGAAATAGATGTGACTCGATGGATGCTATGCGTGAACGTTTTATTGTTCTTAGGTCAAACCTTATTAAGGTTTATTGGGGCGATCAATCAATTTAGCAACAATAAACAATCATACAAGTAAGTAAACAAAATTATTTAAACAAGCAGATCGAAGTTGCGATATTCTTACTTCTCATTCACGCACAACATAGAATCATATATATAATCCCGAATTCCCCAAATATATATATTTTTTTATCTTTTCCTAATATACTAATGCTACTACTTTACAAGCACAAGCAAAAACGAATTTAGGAGGAATAACTCACTCGTCCATTTCGCTATCTTCTTAGTCGTAGAAATCCTCGGGTAGGGTATTTCCGTATCCTTCGTCACCTAGACAAAAGAAATACCCGGGATAAGTCTTTCATGATTTCTATTCTTGGAGATTCTAAACTTTACTTAAAATCGCGGTAAAATCGTGTAAGAAGAAATTCCAACTTAAAATGGCCATAACTTGCTCATTTTAACTCGGAATTTCGCATATGATATACCGTTTTCTACCTATTCGAAAAGTTCTATCCATCTCTAAACTTATCTTGGTCATAAAAGGTCATTTGGGTTCCGAAAACGTCAGGTACAGATTTAAAACGAATTTTCTAAACTTTTGCAAAAATCCATTTTCTAACTCAACTCATTTTAAAGAAAATCCTTTTGTAACAATATAAATATATATTTGATAAACACTTTGAATATATAGGCATGCTCACTTTATATGCAAAAATCCTAATGGTAGTGTCTCAACAATTTATTTCATAAAATAATTCTTTTAAACTTTAGCTTTGAAAACTTCCTTTCAAGTATTTAAAGAAATTTATATTTTTCTTAGATTGTTATAAATGAGTATAATCTTATTTTATTTTCTTCATTCCTTTTTCCAAAACAAGTTAAATTTTTCCTTAATCCTTTAGTCATGTATTAAATTTTCCTTCTAGTGATTAAAGTTCAAATTCATCAAAAATACATTAAGTTGATGAAAACCCTTTTTATAATTTTTGTATTTAGGATGGTTTTTAGAAAATGAATCTTGCTTCTTATATTTATTTCTAAAATATAAGCTTTTGCTTTCTAAAACTTGTTATTTCTTTGAAAAGAATCATCTTTATTGATAAAATCCATTATTGCTAACCTTACTTTATATATCTTTTGAAAACAAATTCTTTCTTTTAGAAAAAAATCATTACTTTTCCTAAGTGGGTTCTTCATGAGTTGATTTTTATATTAACTTTGAAAACTAGTTTGTTCCTTAGTTTAGAAAAGAATTTAAGTTTTCAACATTAACGATTTATTTTTCTTAAAACTTAAATTACCATGAAATATAAAGAAGATATTTATTTCTTATAAAACTATCTTCGTCATTTTAGGAAAATCTTGGAAAGCTTGTAGTGCTTTATTTTTATGTTGTTGATAAAAACTTCATTATTTTGTGACAAACCACATGATAGAAAATCTAGTTTTGAGTTCCCTTAATAAAATGAAATTCTACTTTTTAGACTTAGTTGAGACATTAACATTATGTAGATGCAAGTATCATGAGCATATAAAATAATAAGAACATAAGAAATACTAAAAATAATAATGAAGAAATAAAATATCAAGCATTGGGAACCTTAGCTTCATCAAGGAATCCCGATCAAGTATTGGAGCCTTAGCTTTATCAAGGCATCCCGGGACTAAGAATGGACTAGTCCCGAAAGATTAAAGAAAATAATAAAAGGTTGTTTTGACTTGATATGAACAAGTCTAAGACTAGAAAGACTAGTCTTAATAAAAATAAATAAATTGCATAACTTGAATTAAATAAATAACAAATGAGCTTATATGCTCTAAATAATAAATATACATAATATAATAATAACAATAATAACAACATAATAAAGTAGGAAGCTTTATGTACAAGAACAAAACATGAACATGTTGTTGCTTTTACTACTCATATGAGTTTCAAAACAACACCATAGTCATGTTAAGTTACATGACATGGATGAATAATAGATGGAAGAAATATTACCTAAGGTATGTAAGAGATATGAAGATGGTAGATGGAATGGGTATTATGTGAGTAGTGATATGTGGTAGATAGTGAGGCTTTGAAAAGAAACTTTCTTTGGTAATGGAAGAGGAGTGTTTTCTTTTTACAAGAAGTGAGTTCTTGTAAGATTATAAAGAAGAGTTTTTGGAGAGGATTTTGGCATAATTTCTTTGCTTTGGAATGGTGTGAAGAAATGAGAAGGGGAGAGGTGGTATTTATAGAATTTTGTGGAGGAATTAAGAGTGTAATAAAATAAATTGAAAAGAAAAAAAATTAGATGAATGGGGAGAGAGGAGGCGCCGGTTTTGGGATGTGAGGAGAGAATTGTTTTTTTTGATTTGTTTGTGTAATAAAGAAGTAATGTGTAAAGTTTGATGTGATTAAAGGTGTATTGGAAATGAAAAAAGTAAGAAAATAGATATGTAGGTGTAAGAAATAGGTGTAAGAAAAAGTAGAGATAGGTGAATAGTAATGAATAGTAGAAAAAGTACTATGAATAGTAGACTAGACAATTAAAGTACCGGTAGTAATAAAAATACGCGTAATAATGCGATATCTGTAATTTTTAGCTACCGAAAAATTCTAAAACTGATATTTTTGGAATCCTTGTATTTTTACGAGTCTATTGGTATAAACGGAATATTTTTAATATTCCGAGCTCCGGGACACGCTTTTCGAGAACCGATCCCGTTTGGGTCCGAAGGTCACTCGAAATTCGCGAATCTGATATTTTTATGTTACCTATATTATTACGAACTATTCTAGGTATTACTTAATTTCGTTTTCTAGGGTTTGAAAACGCGGGATTGCCGGATCTTAACTACTAGGGTTCGTTATAGGCTTGTTGACTTTTAGGGTTCCGTTTTGAATTCCGTTCCGTCGAGATATTCGTAAGATCGTATAATTTTCGAGTCTTGAGCGTTTTAGAATTTTAGCTCGAAATTTATGTTTTATTTTATTTGTGATTATTTAATAGTTTTTAGTTCTCGGAATCGTTTATTTAACCGAGTCTAGGTTTATGGAGTTGACTCGATTTGACTTTTGGAAAATTTGGATTTTGTGATTCTAAAATTTTACTGAAGGAATTAGGACTTTATTATCTCGTTGTTAAGCGGTATTTGGATCTATTGTTTCGATTTGCGTTTTAGGAATTGGGTAGATTATTTAATCGACGTACGGACGTTGATATATCGGTAATTGGACTTTATATTTTATTTCAGGGGTTCTCGTTTTCTCAAGATTGAGAGAGAATTTTTAACTGGTTCAACTTTTAGGGTTTCGTTTCCGTATTTGACTCGGTCTAGAATTGAGTTTTAATCTCAAGTTGATTTTCGGGTCTTTGATATTTATACTTCTAAAATTATTTTAAAGGATTATGAAAATTTTTGGGGGTTTACAGGCGTAGGGTTTGAAATGCCAGTGCTTGATAGAAACATCAAAGGCCGACCACATCAGCTTTAAGGCGTTTGTTCTTGTAATGGCTTTAATAAATTGCATTCTATTCGCATTTAACACCATCTCAACGCCGATGGCTTTGATTTCTATCTAAAAGCCGGCGTTAGACAAAATTGCAAAAGCTGGCCTTCATGTCTTCCCACACTAGTAATGTTGAGCCAGTTGCTGATTTTGGCTACTGAACTTTAGCAATGCACTGCCTGAAGGCCGCGATGAATAGGACAATTTTTGCCGCCTTTGAATTTTTTGAATCTATTTCCACTTCCAAGTTGGGTCGAACCTAGCAATATAAGGTAGTGTTAAATTTTAACATTCTGATCATCCTATAGGCCTACTGTATGCCGGCGACTTATGCTCCAGAAAAGCCGGCGTACCCCTTGAAATTTTCAATTTCAGCTCAAACTCTCTTGTTATTCTTTCCTTTGTTCAATTTAGACCAGAAACATGAATTAAACAATCCGAGTACCAATTCGAGCAATTTTCATAAAATTCAAGACAAATTAATCACTAATTGCTTATTAAAAATTGTCTAGATATGATCTTATCAACTCTCACCCACTTGAACTTTTGCTTGTCCTCAAGCAAAACAATTAAGAACAAACTTTTGAAATTTGTCATAGATAGTAAATTTTTTCTAATTCAAGTGTTAATTCTTTTCTTTTAACTTGCTTTTCCTTGTACTACTACCCTAACCACACTATTTTCTTATAATTAGAGTACTTTTAATTTAAATTAGGAGCTAATCCAGACAAAACAAGTTTTAATCTCAGTTTTTAACAAAAGATCATTCTATTCAAAAGTAGATACACAATCCACTAAGGAAAAATACTCATTTAGACTTTATTGGACTTTTAGCTTACATATACTCTTAGCAACACAAAATGAAAGCACGTTGTACCTACTTTTCCTTTAGATTTTCTCCTTCTTTATTATAAGTCTCTTTTCATTTGAATCTTTGCATTCATTTTTTTTTTCTTTTGCATACAAGCATTTATTTTCTATTTAGGAGGTTTTTGCCTTCATCTTTTTGTTTTTCTCAATGTTCAAAGATTGAACATTTGTCTTTCCTCCCTTCTCGTTATAGTGAGTTCATTGAGTTGGTACATCCCGGGCTCATCACGCAAGTGACCAGGTTTTAAAAGACCCCTAAGAACTCTTACTCACTCTAACATTCAAGTTCAAATACTCATGACTCAAATATTTGAGTCAGTAGAGTAGAAGCTATGCTTATTTCTTTCTTTTTTGAATGCAATAACAAATTTAAGACTTGTTTTTATAAAGGATTACTAAGTTAAAAGTTTCATTTACCTCTTTCATTAAGTGTTATAAAGTTATAAACATAACTCAAAGAGTATATACAGACTAAAATTTTCTAGAAGTAAACCTATTTATTTTTCCGAAAAAGACTCGACCGACTCTCAAATTTCGAATTCCAAAGCTAAAAACAAAGTAAACTTGTTTCTAAAGGATTTCACAACTTAATTTAACTAAGTAAACTAAACACAACAGCAAGTGAGTAAGGTACTTTAGCAAGTTATATTTTTTTTCTTTGTTTTTTCATATGCTATCAATCAATATTTTGTGCAGGCAGAATTTCGCCATAAATTGCTCTAAGACAAAAAAATTTAAAGTAGGTATGAGTATTTCATTCAAATCAATCCTATAGACGTCATGCATTTTCAAATAAAAAGCAACAATCCAAACACAACAATTCAGACATCCAGATCAATTTCACAACTTCATTCATGCTCCAGCAGTTATCCCTTCCCCCACACTTTAATCAAACAGTGTCATCACAATTTCTCAGCAATTTTCAATTAGAGGAAAGGAATAAAAGTGCAATAAAAAGAAATTGGTACTTTCCTGATTTCATTTGTTTCAAAGTCATCAAAATTTCAGTGCAAGAGAGTATGTTTGCTTTGTTTTCTACCCTGTAGTCACTACAAAAGAAAAACAAAAAGAAAATAAAAGAAAATAAATAAAAAGCTATCTACTAAGATAAGTATAGTTCAAAAAGAGTCTACCCATAGGGACTTGGGTTCACATAATAAGTACAGGCCAAATGAAAAATAAGAAACAAATAAAAGCAAATAAGAGCTAGCAGGGTCTCTAGCTCTCTAGCCCTAGACTAGATATGCTGGTGTACTCTGGGCTAAGTCTGGGAGTGTGCTCAAAGCTGGGTCTAGACTCTATAGATGTGTCATAGATCAACTCATTCCCAGCTACTTGATTAATGCAGCAGATAAGAGCTTTCACTACCTTAAAGATCATACTTCGGAATTTCTTGTTTCTCTTGATTTCCTTATTCTTTCTATCCTAGAGTTCTTGATTTTGCTTCTTTAAATCTTGAATATCCAGCCTAAGCTAGTCCATATCATGTCCAGATGAAGTACCAAGAGGAGGAGGAGCAGATGATGATGGAATATCAGTAGGAGCAACAAGAGGCTGAATATATTGATCATGAATCTCATCTGCTGCCTACTAAACTCCCCTACGGACTTTGAAATGTCCCCAGCCCCTAGATGGTGCAGATGAGATCTTCTTGCTATCAATCCTCTCATCACCAACTGGTTCTTCAAAAATCCTCATTCCCTTCAACAGTTTAGTGATGTAGCCTCCACAAAATAGGAACTTGTGTAAACCCCGTATTCTCAGTAGTTAAGAAACCTCGGGAATTGGAAGCGAAACCTTAAACCGGTCCAGTTTGAGTCTAGTAAGAGAAGCTTAGGAACCCTAAATCCGGCTTTCCTTTGGTTTTATAATAAAAGAAATTTTATAAAGTAAATGAAATTTAATTATTGTTCTAAAGCAGATTTTAGACCTTTGAAAGTTTTAAATTCGGGAATTTTTCAATTCCAGGCCTTCTTGAGCTCAATTAACGGAAAAGCATGCCCTGGGACCACACGAACTCAGAAAAATGTTCCAGAATATTCATTAGAACCGTAATTTTATAAGGATTCCAAAAATATCAATTTTATAATTTTTCGAGCTATAAAAATTACAGTTATAGTCTTTTCCCGTGTTTTCGTTACAACCGGTAAAATAGATGTCTTGTCTACTATTCACAAGTATAACCTACACTACACACTACCCATACCCTATTCTTACATCCTTATAACTACTCATTTCAATTTTTTTTCCAAGAATTTTTGTCTCTTAATTAATTATCACATTTATTACATTTTAATTATCTAAATTACAAAATATCAAATTTCAAAACACACACACACACACACACAAGCAAATGGTCGGTGCCCTGCCCCTTCTTTTTCCCCTCATTTGAATTGTTTTTACTAATTTTTATTCATTAACAAACCCTAATGTCTTCATATATAAACACATTTTTCTCTCTCTCTCCTCATTTTCACTTGTTTCAAATTTTTACTAAAGTAAAAAACTCTCCCTTCCCCCTCCTACTGTGCCGTAAAGCCACCCTCCTCTTCCTCTCACATTTTCAACTCAAATCTCTTCATTTCCACCTTTGATATCTATTGGTAGGTTGATTTAAGCTTTGTTCCTCCCAAAATCTTGTAATGGCAAGATCATTCTTGTGTGTTTCCACTATTAATCCCAATGAGCATGAGCAAGGGACATGAAAACACTACTACAAGATCTCAAGCCATCACAAGAAGTGGATCTAGTATTGAAGGAGTTTTGTTTGAAGTATCATCTTGTTCATGCATGTGAAGTAGAGATCTTATTATATATTGATGTTCATGCCCTGAGATTTATGATTCATGCATCATATCTAGTAGATCTAATATTTAGACATCTATATCTCATCTACCTTTATGTCCATATGTTTAATTTGATTCTCATGCATTGATGATCATAAAAATGTGGCCTTGACTATGTATAGATAGGTTAGATGGTAGATCTACATGTGTAGAAGATAAGGAGCTTGAAAGAAAAATAATTGGATAGAAATGATTTTGTTGGAAATTCGGATGGATTTAGAACCCTACTTTAAAAAACCACCAAAACCATCTTTAAACTCATATTTTCACATGAAAAATGAAGGATATGTGCAATAGTATCTGAAGGGAATGATTTTTCATAAGTTTAGTGATTTAGGCATGAGGAAAATGTAAAACAAGTAGTAAAGTTAGAATAAAAATATGGATATAAGGATGTATAGTCAAATTGTATTTTTGGGTGATGCCCACATAAACACTTAGTATCTAAGCTTAGATGGCATGTTTTATGAACTAAATGAAGTCTTTAGATATAGATATATTGGAGCTTCAATTTTTGATGCAATAAACAAGTTTTCTCCATAAGGAAAATGCAAGAAAATGAAAATTTCAAAATTCGGATTTCTATAAGTAGCTCAATCAAAAAATATTTGCTCAATGAAAAAGGTGGATTTGTATGCATAAATGAAGGCATGACTAATATGGATGTTGGGACTCATTTTTTTTTTTAGGTAACAAGTAACTTCTAAGGATAAAATATAAAAACATTAGGAGATGTGGTTGATATAATAATTTTTTAGGGATCATTAAGGAATTTCTTAATAATAGGAATTCATAAGATTCCACCATCAAAGATCATCAAAACCATGCATATATGGATTTCATTACATGTATTCATGTTAGGAATTCATTTCATATACCATTTATGCATGAATCATCAACTAGGAACATTTTCATCAAAAGCAAAACAAATTTATCGGAATTGGAGGATCTACGGAACAGATCTGATCCTACTGTTCCGTCACCTTAATATTTTCAAACTTGAAAATAATATTAGAAATAGATAGATCTTTCGAAGTAGATAGAGATCGATATAAAATTTGCGAAATTCCGAGTTAAAATGACCAAGTTATGGCCGTTTTAAGTCGGAGCTTCCGCAAATAGCGACAATTCCGAATTCATCTAGTTTAGATGCATAGCTTGGATTAGTTACATGATGAGAATCTCATTAGGATTATTCTTACTTGGTAGGTGATCCCGAGCAAGACGACACCTTACCGCCCGATTATTACTACTAGAAAGACTGGCGTCCAATGGCCTAGTGAGTACTACTTCTCCTCTCAATTAATGATTGTGATTGTAATGTAGTGGCACTAGGCAAAGATAAAAATGGATATGTATGTTGGGGTATATGGGAGTTTTATCTGCTGTTGATGTGTGAGATGGAACTTAAGGAATATCGAAACCGGGTGTTTTAGCTATTCATTGATTAGCTAGTATTTTATATTGAATGTCTGCGAATAATAGTTGGCCCACCTATAATGAATAATGTTTAGACTTCAATTGTAAGTGTGATTCATTCATATCACGAGGGGGATAGAGCATTAGCATTGGTTGGTTTTTTCGGTGATCCATTAAAACGAATATGTTGGTTAATCGTGATCCTAAAACGAATTATTTGAACCGCAGGATTCGTTAATCTGCTAACCCGGGATGGAGAGCGTTGTCCAGCCACCATATGATTTCCAGTTGGTAATATATTTGGTTGAACTCATTTTTCTTATGCGTACATTTGCGTGAATAATCACTTGTTTAAATGAATTGTACTTAATTGGGATATGGAAGTTCTTACTCACTAAGCTAGTTAGCTTACAGCCCCATAGCTTTTATTTGTTGTAGCATGAGTTTATCTGGCTTAGGCCGAGGCAAGCCACAGCTCAGGTACCGGAGATAAGAGTTTCCCATAGAAGTTTACTTCGCTTTTGTTTAGACTTCCGTTGAAAACTAAAGGACTCTGGATGATTGTAATGGACTTAATATTATTTTGCGGGGGAATGCCCCTTAGATTTTGTAATATATATTTATGTGTTTTGGCTTATTATCTATGGCTAATGAATGCCACATTAAACTTCTTAACTCCATTGGTTGAGTATTCTATTGTCGTAAAGGGACGCTTTACATCTATACAAGACTCCCGAAGGATCCTGATAGGGAATTCGAGAGTCTTATATAGTATGTGGCGGGTTGTTACGTTTAGGATATCCTATGGGGCGTGACAACTTGGTCCTAGTATCATTGGCTTGTCAAAAGATGAAATTTGCTATTTCCACTCATAAATCAATCCTATAGTCTACAATGAGACTATACAAGTAAAACGTGTCAAAACTAGTTACTTTGCTGTGACTAGTCTTCTTGCAACTCACTGTGTGTGCAAGGATATGATAAAGAAGCCGATGTTCCACTTTTGTAAAAGTGGAGGCAACCAATTTGGATGCGATGTAAGAATTCTTTGAAGGAGCAATCAACTCAGCCTAATAAGCTTCTTGTGTCATGGCATTCTTTCCTTTGGGCTAGGAGTTAGGAAGTTCTAAATTATCCTACTCCTCATCATATAAGCCCAGAACCTTCCCCATCACCTTTAACCTGATCTCCTAAATCTACCCATAAGCCAGAAAGAAAAATTTGGATTCATCTCCCTCTTATTCTACTTTTAAAGTGGAGGGAACTTCAATGGTTAGATTTTTGTATGCATGTTCTCTCTATCCAAAAATCTTTAGCTAAGTTTCATCTCTTATCAAATTTAGTACTCGATCGAGAATGCCAAAGTCATCCAGTAACTCCCAATCCATATGTTGGGAGTTCATGAAATCCATTTTCAAAAGTCATTTCTTGCGATCCTTAGTGTACTGCTGATTGGACAAAACATTCCTGGACTGTGATCCAAAAGAAGATGGCTTAGTAGTGCTTTGCTTCTTTTGTTTTGGAGCCATATTTGCAAACACAAGTCTAGTTTAGCACAAGTATGTCTGGAAAATCATGGTAAAATGACCTTAAACTTAAATTATCCTAATTTAGAACAAGGCCTTGATTAATGAAATTTTCAACATATTGGTCATAACTCCCAGTTAAATTGAGTTGCAGAATTCAAAGATATATGTCTATAACAAGATTGTTCCAAAAATTCAACCCTAGGCACAACAATTAACCAAAACAGATCAATGGATGGCATTGTGAAATCAACACTTGCTAAAGTGGATTTTCAAAGCTGGTAGTAATGATTTAAATGTTAAAGTTTAAAAAAAATTTCAACTTGTCTTTTTTTAATGCACAAAGCATAGTTCAAAGGAAATTGGATTTATGATAAAATGGAGAACAATTTCATGGTGCAAGAGAAGTTGATAAGTACAAAATACCCTAATAATTCACATGGCTTTAGTATGATATTATAGTGATTTTTATGTGAATAATTGTAGAAAATGATACTGATTTGAGTAATATGTTAATTTCAGGATTAAGAGGAGATAATAAGTATTATGGAGATGTTTTGATGAATTACAACAAGTTTTGATGAAGAAAGTGCAAAGTGAAGAATTTTAGTATACATGAGATTTCAACACAAGCTGTGTTGAATGCTGGTGTTGGCCTTGGAAAATGTACAGCAAGCTATTGTAAAGAACATGAGGACGCAACACGAGCCATGTTGGATGCTTATATTAGAGATAAGAAATAGACAGAATGCTTTATGGAACGTACACGACTTCGCAACACAGGCTGTGATCGGGCTTGTGTAGGACTCTAAATCGTGACAAATCCGAGGAAATAGTTGACATGGGGAAGCAACACGGCCTCGAACACGTCCCGTGTAGAATTCCCGTGTAGATGACAAATCTATTTTCTTATAAATATATCCAACCACTCTTTGTTTGAGAGACACACAATGGAGAAGAAGAAACCCTAGGAGAAAAGACGTGCGAGAAGAAGAGGAACTCCTAATAATTTTCCATCACAAGACTTGTTGGTTCAAGGGTGTAATCATCATGTTTTATGATTATTCTTCCATGGTTTATATGTGTAATTATTTTACAATGGAAGCTTAGATCTATATGCCCTAGATTTTGAGAAACCCTAACCCTAATGTGGATTGAATTGATTTGTTGAATGAAGTTCTTGTTCTTGAATCTATTCATGTTGCTTGATTGTCTTAATCTAGTATATGCGCAATATTAGGTTATTGTATGATTCTTGTTAATTGAATTGACGGATTGATTAATAGGAAAGATCTAGCATGAGTAGAAGGGTTTGAATGTAAATCTAGAGATAGATTACATGAATCTTTTGCATTAAGAATTTATCTTTATGAGGAATTGTGATCATTAATGCAACCTTTATATGCATCTAGTGAGGAAGAGATTTCCATTAGATATATAGGGTTAGGATTTAATTATCTCGAGAGAGAGGTTAATGAAATTAGGATTCCTGTAATTCAAGAACACATGCTGCATTGATGAATGTTATTAATAAGATTGATAGGGTTAGTGGTGTATCAAGGTCTAGGGTATTGTTTTGTGATTGTTGAATTATTAAGGTTGTGAATACATGTTGATTGCGAATTAATTAGTTAATTAGTGAATCATAGTTGTTAGTAATAGTGGTATTTAATTAGGATTGCTAAATAGTGGAAAACCGGTTAATTCTAGTAATTGTCTGAAAGATCCTTGTGGACGATATCCGTTGACCCTATACAACTATAGATAGTTACATTGCCTAACTAGGTCGTAAGAGTTAATTGGAATTATAAATTTAAGAGTTGATACGATCTACATCAGTAGTTCCTGATCAGCTTTATGGAGAGTTTTCACTAAATGAGTGGAAACTAATAAGATCATGCAATTAAGGTGTAATATGATATCAATATGGATCTTAAACAAGCAATTGGTCAAAATGCAATCAAAAGCCCCAAATTCTCATTTGAGAATTTCGGGTTCAATATTTCAAACCCTAATTCATGCATTGGATTCAATCCGAATAATTTGAATAACAATCAAGTCACTTCAACATACATTTAACCATGATCATCAAAACAACTCTAAAATCCAACAAACATTCAATCCAAATCCATTGACAGCCCCATATTTCAACAATTCTACAACTCATTACCATTTTCGCAGCACATAAATATCCACGTTGATTCTCATTCTCCACAAATACTGAGAAACTAGAATAAAACAGAGAAAAACATGAGAGATATGAACACTTACTTGATTCGAAGCAAAAGAAACCAAAGGATGAGTGAAGTGAAGGTTAAGAGAAAAAAAATTGCTAAGGAGAGTGAGGGAGTGAGAGAGTAAGAATAGGAAAGAGAAAGAGAAAAAGAATCTGTTTAAACTTCATTGCAGGTCCTACGCCGGTAATTTTTTCTAGTACAAGACGGTATACTATTCGGTGTATCAACATTTTAATCATTGCCGAGAGCAAATGGCTAGCGGCTTTCCCATATTCACTACCGACGCAAAGGTTTACACCGGATACAACAATAGCGGCTTTGAAACCCAGGTGCAAGCATTCAATGGGATTAAATATCTTTCAATGATAATTACGTTGCCCCAAACACTGGTGGTGTAAATGATATCAAGCCAGTGTTCTCATGATTTTGGCCTCGATTGCAAACACTAGCTTTAAGCCGGCGGCCTTAAATCTCTAAATGTCGACGTTCAACTTTTTCTTTTTTTATTTATTTAATCTATTACTCTCTAAATAATTATAATAAAACTCTAATAATGAAAATTTAGTACTCTAAAAATTAGAATACTTACATTGCAATGCTTTAGAGCTTTTCCAATTTGACCAAATTGTTCCTCATTCTTTTTTGAAGTTGAATCTCCCATTTAAAGCTCAATTTTCCCTTTTTGCATGATCTGTACATACTGAACACTAATTTAGTAAAAACAAAACAAAAATACTACTATTAAGTTAAACATGGGTTGCCTCCTAAGAAGTGCTTAGTTTAAAGTCGCTTAGCCTGACTGTCTCTTTATAAGCTCAGCTTGAATCTTTAAGATCTCAGTCCTTCTTACTTGCCTCCACAAATCTCCTCTCCCAGAAGTGTTTCAGTTGATGACCATTGACTTGGAATGGCTCCTTTCCATCTTTCTTGATTTCAATGAATCCATAAGGGAAGACTTTTGTGATCTCAAATGGCCTGACCACCTAGACCTTAGTTTACTAGGAAGAAGCCTTAAACGAGAGTTGTAGAATAAAACCTTTTGTCCTTCCTTGAATTCTCGATACAAGATTTGTCCATCATGCCACTTCTTGGTTCTCTCTTTGCAGATGTGAGCATTCTCAAAAGCCTCATTTCAAAACTCATCCATTTCATTCAATTGGAGTAACCTGTGGTTCCCAGCAGTTTGCCGATCAAAGTTCAAGAACTTTATTGCCCAGTAAGCTTTGTGTTCCATCTCCATAGAGAGATGGCAAGCTTTTCCATACAGCATGCGGTATGGAGACATTCTAATGGGGTTCTTGTAGGTAGTTCGGTAGGCCTAAAGTGAATCATCAAGCTTTAGCGACCAATCCTTCCTTGATGAATTGACTGTTTTCTCAAGGATTTGCTTAAGCTCTCTATTAGATAGCTCTACCTGACCACTTATTTGAGGATGATAATGTGTGGCCACCTTATGTCTCACTCTATACTTTGCAAGTAAATTGTCAAACTGTTTATTGTAGAAGTGGGTTCTTACATCACTAATAATTGCTCTTGGTGTCCCAAATCTAGTGAAATGTTTCTTTTTAAGAATTTAAGTACTCCTCATGCATCATTAGTAGAAGAACAACAGCTTCAACTGTAAGCCCCGGAAAATTTCAGTAAATAATTCCAAGATGAACTTCGAAAATAAACCTTAAAAATCACTCCAAATTAAAACTGAATTTCGATAAGTCCTAAATCAAGAACGAATTCAGAAACTTCTTAATCTTGAGAAAATGAAAATCTTTAAACAATAAATAAGAACTCAGTGGTCTTCAAATTCAAAACCACGACATACAAAAAATTCCATATTTAACTCAGACTTATAAAAATGGGTAATATAAAGCTCAAAAACAAATTATTAAAAAGCAAATAACGATTGACTTTCGAAAATATAACTCAATTCAAGAATTCCAAAAACATTAAGAGATATTAAATACTTACAAAAATAAAATTTAAAATAAATTTCTCAAATTAAATATGTTGTATAAACATAAATATCAGTTTCCAAATTGGCAAAGGTCTAAACCGGAAAATCACCCAGAAACCCTAACCGGAATACAATAGTGTAAGTCCGGCAATCTAGCGCCCCTAACCCTAGAGGCCGAGATGTAGTTTAAATATATAGAATAACTCATAGTAATATAAGTTCGTTTTATAATTATCAGATTTGTAAATTTTTTACCTATTTCAAACCCGTTCGGATACAGACTTCGAAAAACGTGTCCCGGGGCTCGAGATATCAAAAATATACCAACAGTACCGTTAGACTCGTAATTTCATAAGATTTCCAAATATATCAGTTATGAAATTTTTCAGGTTATAAAAGTTACAATTATAAAGCCTTATTTTATTAGATAAATATTTTATATATTATAAGAAATTTTTGTTTTTCTAAAATTTAGTTAGTTCGGGCTTTTACGGGATCATATTCTGTTTAAGACCCGATACTAAAAATAAAATAAATTAATTTAATAATTTAAAAATATTTTTATTTTCATAAATTAATTTATTAGAATTTTTCGGGTTATAAAAATATTATTTATAGCCCATATTCGCGTATTTTAATCATACTGGTAACATATTTGTTAAAATATTAAAATAATTCAAATAATTATTTAATTTTAATTATGAAAAATCTGCTACAAATATTTGGAATAAATTTTCTAATTTTATTTATTTTAATTTATTTTATTAAGAAAGTACTTTTACAACCCATACTTTCAAGTACACCTTACACATATCACTTCTTTTTCACTTCAATCTTTCTACACATTAACCCACACTTCATGGTAGATTTTGACCCTTCTTTATGGCTGCCATTGTCCTTTATTTACTCCATTTTGACTAAATTAATTAAATTCTACTCCTTCTGTCACGGCCCGAAGGGTACCCTAAACGTGGCAGTCCACCGTACACAATATTAAAGCCTAAGAATGACCACCTCAATCACGCGAAGGCTTCCATACTATGTACAAGGCGTTTAACACATGGAGGAGACTCATCGGAGTAATGCATTTTATGTTGATACAACTTGAGAACAATGTAAAGGAAATTCAATTCACTATTCTTCAAAAATACAACTCATTAACTTCAATTACAATTCATCAAAAGATTCTACTACATAAACTATTACAAGGCAAATAATAAAACCTAGCTAATAACTTCAAACATTCTTATGTTTTGCCGGAATCCTGAAGTCATTCTCGACTTCAACCATCTCAGTCCCCACTTAGCATTCTTGAGATAACCTGTTCATTTAAACAACTATTGGGGTATAAGCTACACTAGCTTATTGAGTGAAAACTTCCAGGATTACATTTATAACACGTCATACAATCAAGTGATTAGTCAGACAAGTGATATGCATCAAACTCGTGAATTCAACAAACATATGACCTGCCGGAAATCATATGTGGATGGACTTACGCCCTCCATCCCGGGTTAGCAGATTAACGAATCCTGCGGTACGACCAAGACCGTTTCAGCTTACGGACAACTATAAACTATAAAATCGTTTAAGGTACAACGATAAACCAACAAATGCTAATGCTCCATCCCCATGTGTATGAATGAGTTCAATTTCATCTTCAATTCCGAATAATCAATTATACCAATTCTTTTAAGTGATCAGTCAATAATCGCAGACAATCAATTCTAATTCATCTGTACAAGCAATAGTTAATCACTCGCTTCGATATTCTTCCATTCCATTTCTCATATTAACAGCAAGCATACATAGTTCCCATTCATCCCATCATGCATATCCATTTTATCTTTACCAAATATCTAGTGCAACTATTATTACAATCACATACAATAAATGAAATCGGAAGTAATACTCACTCGGCCATTGGATCCGGTCTCTTAGTATAAGTAATCCGGTGGTAGGGAATCATCGATAGGGGTCACCTAAAAGGAAGAAATACCCTAATAAGTATTTCATCACTTAACTAGTCCAAGCTATCTCACACAATCTATCAAATTCGTAATTCTCGTCCTAAGCGGAATTCCAACTTAAAACGGCCATAACTTGGTCATTTTAACTCGGAATCTCGCAAATTATATATCGATTTCTATCTACTTCGAAAGATCTATCTATTTTAATATTATTTTTAAGTTTTGAAAACATTTAGGTCTCGGAACAGAGGGATCAGATCTGATCAGTAACGGTTTCCGATTCCGAAAAATAGTTTTGTAAATGTTTGTAATGTTTCTACTATGTAGATTAGCTATACATGCAATATGAATGATTTCCTAACATGAATGACATGAGATGAGTTTAATGTATGCATGATCTTGATGATTTTTGCTAAAAGGAAATTTTATAACTTTTTATCTTGCAAGACCATAATAACAACTACTTATGAAAAATCTAGTTTTCTAACTTTGATTATTTCCATTTGTTTTGCATTTATTACTTAAGAAAATATAATTATTTTTGTTAAAATTGAGTCTTCATTATATCTATTACTTATGACTTTCATTTCTTCATAAAAATTTCCATTTTACACTTTGTAAACATGTTTTCAAGTGGGGTTGATTCCAAAATCCGAATTTTACAAAAATTCGTTTTTGAGTGATTCCTTTAAGTAAAAAAAAAAAAATCATTTGATACTTAGAAATTTAAGGCTCAACCATATATAACTACTAAGGGCTTCATTCTTACACAAAAATTTGCATTTTACGCTTTGCAAATATGTTTTCCAATATGATCTACTCAAAAATCCGAATTTTAGAAAATCCACTTTTTGCATGATTCCTTTGGGAAAAACTTGTTTAATGCATTAAAATTTAAGGCTTCACTATATCAATTACTTAAGGACTTCATTTAACACATAAAACATCCATTTTGAGCTTGAATACTAGGTGTTCTTATGGCCTTCATTCAAAATTACGAATTTCACAAATTGACTACTAACTTAAAATTTTCCATTT
Organism: Combretum micranthum; assembly: GCA_024138025.1. NCBI lineage: Eukaryota > Viridiplantae > Streptophyta > Magnoliopsida > Myrtales > Combretaceae > Combretum > Combretum micranthum. Next base: position 39,085 of record JAMXBD010004331.1, on the reverse strand, counting down.
TAATTCCATTACTTGTTTTACACATTACTCATGCCTAAACTCATTTTAACTTGTAAAAATCATTGCTCAATGATATCTATTACCTATATACTTCATTTTTCACATAAAACATGAGTTTTTGAGTTGATACATGGGTTCTAAAAATTAGTCTTGGTTGGGATCCGAATTTACAAAATTCATTTTTGGTTATATCTTTTGATAAAATCTATCTAAGCTCATGAAAATCCATTCCTTACATATCCTATCCTAAGCCTTTCATTTCTTAAATAAAAACTTCATTTTTGAGTTGGAAAACATGTTTTTAAAATAGGCCTTGGCCAAAATCCGAAAATAAATTATTATTTTGAAAATCACTTTTGATTCTTGTAAAAAGAAGTCTTGATGATATACATATGTTAAGCCTTCATTTTCTTAAGTAAAAATTATATTTTGACACTTGGAAAGTGTTTTTAAATATTGGTCTTGCCAAAATACGAATTTCACCAATTTTGTTCAAGTTCAAATTTAAAGTCTACACATAATATGAACATACACCTAGATGAAACCCATGAAAACAAACTTTAAACTCATAGATCTAAACTTTGCTCATCAAAATTTCTCATGTTATCTATACCCTAAGCCCTTCATTTTAAATGAAAAATACACATTTTATAGTTGAAAAACCACTTTTCTAACTATGGTTCCATTTTCATCCGAATTTTCAAAATCATTTTGCTTGAAAATAAAATAGATCTTGAGTTTCCTATAACTTTCCTACCATCATCATATTATAGCAAGTTGTTCATGAACATAAACAAAGATCTAATGCATCTATGAACTCAAAACTTTAGATCTAGTATTCTAAACTAGTTTTACATGCATGAATCACTAAGATAGACATGTGAATGCTAGATCTATGCATAAATCATAAGGAATAACAAAAATAACAACTTAAATAACAAGATCTATGGCATAAACAAAAATCAAAGCCATAAAAAGTTAGATCTACAAAATATAATAACTTTAAACAAGAAAATAATTATAATACAAGGTAATAAAAGTGGAGAAGAGAAAGATTTCATTTTTGGCATCATCATCCTAAGCTTTTAAGCTTATGGAAGTTCATTTGATGCATGAAACCTTCATTATACTTTACCTATATCACCTATGGAGCTTTGGGATGAAGATTTACTTAGAAAATCTTTAAAAATGAAGTGTGGAAGCCATGGAAGAAGAAGGGGGCAGCTTTGTTTATTGGAGAAACATGAACAAGAAGAAGAAGAAAAGAGAGGAAATAGAGAGAGAAATGGTTAAAGAATGAAAGAGGAAAAGTGAATAAATGAAGGAGTGAGAGAAATGAGTGTTTTAATTGTAATAAATGAGAGAAAAAAAATAAAACATGGGCAGCCAATTTTGGACATGCTGCACGTGAATTAGGAGAAGGGAGGAGAGAGAAATTTGTTTGAATTTTGACTTAAAATTGATTTGTGTAATAAATGTATTATGTAGCTTTCTTAAGAAGGAGTAGAAAATAATTATTTTAGTCAAATTATGATTAAATAAAAGGACAATGGCAGCAAAGATGGGTCAAAAATCTGCCATGAATTGTGGGATTATGTGTAGAAAGATTGAAGTGAAAAAGAAGTGATATGTGTAAGGTGTACTTGAAGGTATGGGTTGTAAAAGTACTTTATTAATAAAATAAAATAAAATTGGTAAATTTATTCCAAATAATTGTAGCAGAATTTTCATAATAAAAATTAAATAATTATTTGAATTATTTTAGTATTTTAACAAATACGTTACCGGTACGGTCAAAATACGCGAATATGGGCTATAAATAATATTTTTATAACCTGAAAAATTCTAGAAAAATATTTTATGGGAATAAAAATATTTTTTAAATATTTTTCAATTATTAAATTAATTTATTTTATTTTTAGTACGGGTCTTAAACAGAATCTGATCCCGTAAAGACCCGAAACGAACTAAATTTTAGAAAAACAAAATTTTCTATAACATATAAAATATTTATCTAAAAATATAAGACTTTATAAGAATAATAAAATTTTGTAATAAAATAAATGAATAGTGCAAAAGTCTAATCAATTACCGGTAATAATGGAAATACGATAAAAAGGTTATAACCGTAACTTTTATAACCCGAAAATTATATAACTGATATATTTAGAAATCTTATGAAATTACGAGTCTAACGGTACTATTGGTTTTTTTATATCTCGAGTCCCGGGACACGCTTTTCGAAGTCTGTATCCGAACGGGTTCGAAATAGGTCAAAAATTTACCAATCTGACATTTTTAAACAAACTCATATTACTATAGCTATTCTACATATTTAGCTTGCCTGGCCTCTAGGGTTAGGGGCACTAGGTTGCCGGACTTAGGCTATTGCATTCCGATTAAGGTTTCCGGGTGATTTTTCCGGTTTAGACCTTTGCCAATTTGGAAACTGATATTTATGTTTATACAACATTTTTAATTTGAGAAATCTATTTTTAAATTTTATTTTTGTAAGTATTTAATATCTCTTAATATTTTCGGAATTCTTGAATCGAGTTTTATTTCCGAAGGTCAATCATTATTTACTTTTTAATAGTTTGTTTTTGGGCTTTATATTACCCGATTTTATAAGTTGGAGTTAATTATGGAATTTTTCGTACGTCGTAGTTTTGAATTTGAAGACCACTGTGTTCTTATTTTATTTTTTAAAGATTTTATTTTCTCAAGATTAAGAAGTTTATGTATTCGTTCGCGTTTTTGGGCTAGTTGAAATTTGGTTTTAATTTGGAGTGATTTCTAGGGTTTATTTTCGAAGTCCATCTTAAAATTATTTATTGAAATTTTCCGGGCTTACACCTTCTTAAGAAAGCTACATTACACATTTATTACACAAATCAATTTCAAGTCAAAATTCAAACAAATTTCTCTCTCCTCTCCCTCCCAACTTCACGTGCAGCATGGTCTTCTTGGCTACCCTTGTTTTATTTTTTTCTCTCATTTATTCAATTAAAACACTCATTTTCTCTCTCTCCTTCATTTACTCACTTTCCCTCTTTAATTCCTTAGTCTTTTCTCTCTCATTTCCCTCTCTTTCTTTCTTCTTCTTGTTCTTGTTTCTTCAATGAACAAGCTGTCCCCTTCCTTTCTATGGCTTCTACACTTCATTCTTAAAGATTTCTAAGCAAATCTTCTTCCCAAAGCTCCATAGGTAATATAGGTAAAGTGTAATGAAGGTTTCATGCATCAAATGACCTTCCATAAGCTTAAATGCTTAGGATGATGATGCCAATAATGAAACACTCCTTTTCTCTACTTTTATTACCTTGTATTACAATTATTTTCTTGTTTAAAGTTGATATATTTTGTAGATCTAAATTTTTGTAGCTTTGAATTTGTTTATGCCACAGATCTTGTTATTTAAGTTGTTATTTTTGTTACTTCTTATGATTTATGCATAGATCTATCATCCACATGTTCATCTTAGTGATTCATGCATTAAAAACTAGTTTAAAAGACTAGATCTAGTGTTTTGAGTTCATAAATGCATTAGATCTTTGTTTTTTTGTTCATGAGCAACTTGTGATAGCATGATGATGGTAGGAAAATTGTAGGAAACTCAAATCTATTTTATTTTCAACAAAAATCAATTTTGAAATTCGGATGAAAATGGAACCATATTTAGAAAAGTTGTTTTTCAACTCCAAAATGTGTACTTTTCATTTAAAATGAAGGGCTTAGGGTATAGACAACATAAATGAATGATTTTGATAAGTAAAGTTTAGATCTATGTTCATATTATGTGTAGATCTTAGATTTGAACTTGAACAAAAGTAGTGAAATTCGTATTTTGGCAAGACTCATATTTAAAAACCACTTTTCCAGTGTCAAAATGTAATTTTTACTTAAGAGAATGAACGCTTCATATATGTATATCATCAAGACTTCTTTTCACAAGAGTCAAAAGTGATTTTCAAAATAAAAATTCTATTTTCGGATTTTGTCCAATGCCTATTTTAAAAGCATGTTTTCTAACTCGAAAATGAAGTTTTTATTTAAGAAATGAAAGGCTCATAATATATGATATATAAGGAATGGATTTTCATAAGCTTAGATAGATTTTATCAAAAGATATGACCAAAAATAAATTTTCTAAATTCGGATCCCAATCAAGACCAATTTTTAAAACCCATTTATCAGCTCTAAAACTCATGTTTTATGTGCAAAAAGAAGGGTATAGGTAATAGGTATCTTTAAGGAATGATTTTTACAAGTCAAAATGAGTTTAGGCATGAGTAATGTGTAAAACAAGTAATGGAATTAAAATGGAAAATTTTGAGTTAGTGATCAAATTGGCAAATTTGTAATTTGAGTTTATGCATATGTAATCACTTAGTATTTGAGCTCAAATTGCAAGTTTTATGTGTTAAATGAAGTCCTTAGACAATAGATATAGTAAAGCTTCAAATTTTGATGCATTAAACAAGTTTTCTCATAAGAAATATGCAAGAAATGAAATTTTCCGAAATTCGGATTTTTGTGAAAAGCTTGTTTAAAAACATATTTGCAAAGTGTAAAATAAAAATTTTTATGTAAGAATGAAGTCCTTAGTAGTTCTATATGGTTTAGCCTTAAATTTTCTAAGTATCAAATGATTTTTACTTAAAGGAATCACTCAAAAACTAATTTTTATCAAATTCGGATTTTGGAATCAACCCCACTTGAAAACATGTTTACAAAGTGTAAAATAGAAATTTTTATGTAGAAATGAAAGTCATAAGTAATATATATAATGAAGACTCAATTTTGACAAAAATAATTATATTTTCTTAAGTAATAAATCCAAGACAAATGGAAATGATCAAAGTTAGAGAACTAGACTTTTCATAAGTAGTTGTTATTATGGGCTTGCAAAAATAAAAAGTTATAAAATTTTCTTTTAGCAAAAATCATCAAGATCATGCATGCATTAAACTCATCTCATGTCATTCATGTTAGGGAATCACTCGTATTGCATGTATAGCTAATTTATATAGTAGGAACATTACAAATATTTACAAAACTAATTTTCGGAAATTGAAATTGTTGCTGCACTAATTTAATCCGAACTTTTCGGAGCTTCAAAGTTTTAAAAACTTAAATATAATATTAGAAATAGATAGATCTTTCGAATTAGATAGAAATCGATATATAATTTGCGAGATTCTGAGTTAAAATGACCAAGTTATGGCTGTTTTAAGTTGGAATTCCCGCTTAGGACGCGAATTACGAATTTGATAGTTCGTATAAAATCGTTTGGATTAGTTCGAGTTGAAATACTTATTAGAGTATTTCTTCCTTTTTAGGTGACCCAAAAATCGACGATTCCTTGCCATCGAATTATTATTACTAGAAGACCAATGATCTAATGGCCGAGTGAGTTTTCTCCTTGTTTTGTTACCTTGATTGTGCTTGTAGTTAGTTGCATTAGATTCTAGGAACAAGATAAAATCGATATGAATGGGGACGGGATATATGATGAGGTTGTGATGAATGTATGCCAAAGAATACTAAAGCATATCGAAACCACGATTTGATTGGATAACTACACTGTTCATATTATTTCTGTTATGTGTATGATATTTGCAGATCACTCTAAAGAATGTATAAATATTTTGACCTAAGCAAAAAGTAAATTAATCATGCATCGCATCGAACATATTGCATTTGGTAGTGTGCTACTCCTACGCAGGTCGATCGGTATAGTCCGAGGACTCGTTTGGATAATGAGATTCAAGATCAGAGTTCATTCATAGGGAACTAAGGCGCATCAGGAATGCATTCCATGTGTGAGCCTAGCCAAGGCGAGTGCTATGAGCCGAAGGCTTGGGGACTAGCAGCAGTCGTGTAGACTTCAATACCATCCCTAAACCAAGATACGGAGGGCGTAAATCCGTTCTGTGTGTGGGTTCCGGATACCCATACATAATTGTTTGCTCATTGTTTGTTCATGCATAGCATATGGTTGATTATAACTTGCTTTTATGGTACGGAATTAAAGGAATTCTCACTAAGCTAGTGTAGCTTATACCCCTATAGTTGTTTAAATGAACAGGTTATCTCAAGAATGCAAAGTGGGGACTAAATTGATTGGAGCCGGGAATGACTCCAGGATTTTGGCAAAGAATACGAATGTTTGAAGTTATCAGCTAGTTTATGATTTGTCTTGTAATAGTTTATGAAGGGAAGTCTGTGGATGAATGTAATCGAAGTTGAATAATTTGTATTTTGAAGTATAGTGATTTGTATCTGAAGTATAGTAAATTTGTATTTCCTTTACATTGTTACTCAATTGTATCAACATAAAATGTATCATTCCGATGTGTCTCCTTTATGTGTTAGACGCCTTGTACATAGTATGGAAGCCTTCGTGTGACTGAGGTGGTCATTCTTAGGCTTTAATATTGTGTACGGTGAACTGCCACATTTAGGATACCATTCGAGGCATGACATCAACCCATTTTGATATATAATCAACTGTTACAAGGATATACTTGTTATTGAAAGATGATGGGAATGGTCCCATAAAATATATCCCCCAAACATCAAAGATCTCTATCACTAGGATCCCATGATGTGGCATCTCATGTCTCTTGGAAATGTTCCTTGTTCTTTGGCATTGATTAAAACTCTGAACATATTCTCTACAGTCTCTGAACAAAGTGGGCCAGTAAAATCCATATTGAAGTACCTTGGCAGTAGTTCTTTCCACACCAAAATGACCACCAGCTTCTCGATTATGACAGTGATAAAGTATTAGCAATTTCATATGTAGGTACACATCTCCTAATTACTTGGTTTGCAAAGCTTTTAAAAAGAAATGGCTCATCCCTGAAATATTGTTTCACATCTCATAAAAATTTTCATTTTTGGTGATGAGAAATTTTATATGGTAAAATTCCAGAACCAAATAATTCACTATATCTGTGTACCAAGATAGATCTTTAATTACTTGGTTTGCAAAGCTTTTAAAAAGAAATGGCTCATCCCAGAAATATCGTTTCACATCTCATAAAAATTTTCATTTTTGGTGATGAGAAATTTTATATGGTAAAATTCCAGAAACCAAATAATTCACTATATCTGTGTACCAAGATAGATCTTTAATTGAAATTTCATAGAGATACTCATCAGGGAATGATTCATTAATAGGTAACTCATCTTTCTCATTTACAATCCTTGAAAGATGGTCAGCAACAACATTTTCCACTCCCTTTCTATCTCTAATTTCAATATCAAATTCTTGCAAAAGCAAGATCCACCTCATAAGCTTATGCTTTGCATCTGATTTTACTAATAAATACTTAAGTGCAGAATGGTCAGTATAAATAATTACCTTAGAACCGATGAGATATGATCTGAATTTATCACAAGCAAATACTACAGCTAGCAATTCCTTTTTGTGGTAGCACAATTTCATTGTGCTTCATTCATCATCTTGCTAGCGTAGTAAATTACTTGAAAAACTCGGTTCCTCTTCTAACCAAGCATTGCACCAACTGCTACATCACTAGCGTCGCACATAAACTCAAATGGTAATTCCCAATCTGGTGCTACAATGACTAGTGCTATGGTCAACTTTTCCTTCAAAAGCTTAAAAGCTTGTAAACAGGCACTGTCAAAGGAAAAAGGAGTATCTTTTTCTAGTAAAGTACAAAAAGGTCTTGAAATCTTGGAAAAGTTCTTGATAAACCTCCTGTAAAATCCTACATGTCTAAGGAAACTTTGTATTCCTTTAACATTCACTGGTGGTGGCAGCTTGGAAATCACCTCTACCTTTGCTCTATCTACCTCAATTCCATTACTAGAGATCTTATGGCCTAGCACAATTCCTTCTTGCACCATAAAGTGACACTTTTCCCAGTTTAAAACTAGGTAAGTGTCCTTGTACCTCTTGAGCACTGATGACAAATTCTCCAAACAGTTGGCAAATGAAGCTCCATATACAGAAAAGTCATCCATGAAGACTTCTATAAATTTCTCAATCATGTCTGAGAATATTGCCATCATACATCTTTGGAAAGTTTCTGGTGTATTACATAGACTAAAAGGCATGCGCCTGAATGCAAACGTACCGTATGGATAGGTAAATGTAGTCTTCTCTTGGTCCTCTGGAGCTATAGGAATTTGATTATAGCCCGAATACCCATCCAAGAAACAATGGTATTCATGTTTGTCTAGCCTCTCTAACATTTGGTCTATGAAGGGAAGAGGAAAATGATCTTTACGGGTGGAGTCATTCAACTTTCGATAGTCGATGCATACCCCCTCGCCCAGTCACAGTCTGGGTTGATATTAACTCATTCTTGTCATTATGCACAACTATCATACCCCCTTCTTAGGTACCACTTAAGTAAGACTCACCCACTTACTGTCGGAGATAGGATAAATGATTTCGGCGTCAAGTAGCTTTAGTACCTCCTTCTTCACTACTTCTTTCAAAGTAGGATTAAGTCTTCTCTATGGTTAGACTGTAGGCTTGCATTTGGCTTCCATAAGGATCTGGTGAGTACATACAAATGGATGGATTCCGTGAATATCTGCAATTATCCACCCAATTGCCTCCTTATGACGTTTAAGCACCTCAATTAGCTTACTCTCTTGCTCATATGACAACTCCACGAAAATGATGACCGGGAGTATGTTAATCTCACCTAAGAACACATACTTGAGGTGTTGAGGAAGTTGTTTTAACTCAAGTTTAGGAGGCTCTTGTATGGATGGAATTAACGTATTTGTATTGTCCTCTAAGAGCTTAAACTAAGGTGGTCTCATCTAAGCTACAACAGTTGTATCCACCAAGTGATTTCGATTTACTTCATCTCCACTACTATCTTGATCTTCAAGTTCCATCAACTGCTCATCTGCTTCAATTCCATCATGAGGAATATCAAGCTCATTCTCATCATCACTCCAATCTGGTGATAGTTCATGCATGGAATATACACTCACCTCAAAAGTATCCTCCTTATATTCCTGAACTAGCTGATCAATAATATCAACATGGAAGCAAGTATCATTACCAGCTAAGTGTTTAAGAGATTGAACCACATCAAAAGTAACATGCTCATCCATGGCCCGAAGTGTCAATTTTCCTTATGCCACATTAATCAATGCTTGTTTGGTAGCCAAGAAAGGTCTTCCCAAGATCAAGGGGATCTCCCGATCTTTAGCCATATCAAGCATGATAAAATCGGCCGGAAAAAGAAAATTTTCCACCTTGAGTAACACATCCTCCACTATCTCTTTTGGATGTTTAATACTTATGTCGGCTAGTTGTAAGGAAACTGTGGTCGGTTTATACTCTCTTAGCCCCAATTTCTTAAAAATTGACAAAGGCATGAGATTTATACTTGCTCTAAGATCGCAAAGTGCCTTAGCAAAATATGATTCCCTAATGATGCAAGGAATAGTGAAGCTACCTGGATCTTTCAATTTCGATGGCAACTTATTTTGAAGAATAACTGTACATTCATGGGTTAGCATGACAGTCTCATGTTCAGCTAGTCGTCTTTTCTTTGTGAGGATATCCTTCATAAATTTTGCATAGGATGGCACTGATTCAAGTGCATCCATGAATGGAATGTTAATGTGCAACTTCTTGAAGACTTCCAAAAACCTATCAAACTAATGGTCCAGTTGTTGCTGCTTCAACCTCCCAAGAAAAGGAATAGATGGAACATAATGCTTCACTTCTGGCTTCCGTCTCTCATCTTCTTCCACCTCTCTTTTCCATTTATCATAGCTTAATGATGGCATATCCAACTTGATTTCTGGTGGCTTTTTAGCCCTATCCTCATGCCTTCCATTGCCTTGGTCATCAATCATTTTTCCCTTTTCTTTCACTTTTTCTTGCATTTCTAAACTACTTCCTGCACCACACTTAGTGACTTCTTTTCCACTTCTAAGAGTGATTACTTTCACCTCTCTTTAGGATTCTTTTCAATAGTACTTAGAAGAGTGCCTTGAGGACGGTGTCTTGATGTTTCAGACAACTGAGCTATTTGAGTTTGCAAATCCTGAATAATTGAATCTTGATTAGTTTACTTTTTCAATATCTCCTAACAAAATCTCAACTGTTTTATCCTTTTATTTTTGTGGATTTGTCTGTTGTTGATGCTCAGGTGGTGGTGGTAATGCTCGAGGTGCATTCTGATTGCTCCATTGAAAATTTGGATGATACTTCAATCCAAGATTGTAAGTGTTGGAGTATGGATTGTAATTCCAGCTCTTTTCTCATATTGATTCACAAAGTTTGCTTGCTCATTCTTGGAACTTAGAGCATAGGAATCTTCCATTGGATACTCCAAACAACTCATGTTAGGATCATTATAAGAGGTTGCATTCATGTTCGGTTTATAAATCGATCCCGCTCCTGACATAGGTTGCATTCATCTCATCTGATCAGTAAATGAGGCCACTTGTTGTTGAAGTTTAGAAACTGTCTCTAATTCATAAATGGCACCCACCGGTCTCAGCTTGTTCCGCTCACTATGCCAATGAAAAGTTGTTTTTGCCAACCCATTGATTAAATCATAAGCCTCCGGAGTACTCTTGTACATCAAGCTCCCACCTGTTGTTGCATCAATCATCGTTTTCAATTGATCTCCAAGAGCTGTGTAGAAGATTCTCATCTGGTCATGAAGAGAGACTCCATGATGGAGGCAACGTCTGAAGAGCTCCTCAAATCTTTCCCACACTTGATATAAGGCTTTGCCTTCATACTATCGAAAGGAAAAGACTTCATTACTCAGTTGGATTGTCTTATTAGGAGGAAAGAATTGTTCCAAAAAATTATTGTGCTAACTGATCCCAACTTGTTAAAGAGTGCGTGGGTAAAGAATTTAACCAACCTCTCATCTTGTCCCTAAGTGAAAAAGGGAACAGTCAAAGGTGAATAGCATCATTAGAAACCCCATTACTCTTTATGGTAGCACAAATCTCTAAGAAATTCTTTAGATGGCCATGTAGATTTTCAAAACTACCTCTACCAAATTGATTTGCTTGCACCATTTGTATCAAAGATGGCTTCAACTCAAAGTTATTTGCATGAATAGCGGGCCAATCAATGGATGATGCAAATCCATCAACTGTCGGCATAAAGTACTCCTACATAGGTCTATGAATCTCATTTCCTGCTATCGGATGAGCAGGATTATTATTGGCCATAACAGGAACTGGCAAATCTTGTTGCTCTGTGTAGACACCCAATTTTTGCCCAGTTAATTGAGGCTTAAATTTATAATAAAAATTTGTATTATATTGAGCTCATAAAAAAAATGAGAGAGTGAAAATAATAAAAAGAAGGAGTGAGAAATAGAGAGAAAAGAAAAGAATAAAAATAAAAAAATAGAGAAAATAAAATAAAAAGGAATAAAAAATAGAAAGAAAAAATCATAAAATGAGAGATAAATATAGAGAAAATTATTTGAGCTCAATATAGTATATAGTTTTATTATAAATCATTTTTAAAGTTAATTAAACAAAAATATTTTCATTTTTGTTTAATTAAACTCATTTTTCCAAAAGCCTTAATTAAGTAATGAGTTGGCTAAGTGATCAAGGCACAGGCCAAATGGCCTGTTGGTTAAATACATTGACCCAAACACATACCCATGCTCAAGGACGCAGGTTCAAATCCTAGCAAAGCCAAATTTTTACCTTTTTATCATCTTATTTTTTGCCTTTTTATTCTTCTCAAAGTGACTTTTTGCCTTTCTTTGCATCAATTTTTAACTGACAAAACATCATTAATTGTTGAAATTGATGATGCCATTGTAAAGTAGACATGGAATATGAAAGATCAATGCACAATTCATGTGTAAAAGCAACCCAAAAGTCATAAAATTCATATTGGAAAAATTGAAAAAATGCAATTTGTGAAGCTTCAATTGTCCATTAATGATGATTTACAAGAATTGATGAAATTGGATGATTCATCTACCCACATTGGATGATCTGATGAAGAATATGAAAGATCAATCAGCAATTCATCGGTTTAAAACGAATTAAACACGAATTATTGGATTAAATTCGTGCAAATGAAGAGGCAAAAATCGATTGGTTTCTGAAACAATACGAAACGTTAAATTGAGCTTGCAATCTATAAATAGAGGGTACTAGGATCAAAAGGCACAATTCAATTTCAAGAAACACACACATAACAAGATCAATTCGAAATTTTCGAATTAAGGATGTAAAATTCGAAATTTTCAAATTAAAAGTTCTTGGATCAGATTTGATCCAAATTGATTGTTTTAGGAGTATTAGAAACTTGATTTTGATGTTCTAGTGTGCATGGATTTGCTCGAATTGATCGGATTACTCTCTGTAATTTTTTTTTATTTGTTTGAAACTTCACCGCCGACAACCACCACCGCGAACCGCCGCTTCCGGTGGATCTGGGCGTGATCCACCACCGCCACCAGCTGCGGCTCCCCTACAGACGTCGGGTCGACAACCTCTCCAGCATCGAAGACCACCGGAAACGGCCGAGGAAGCATTCGAAACCACCGTAATCGTCTTCTTCGCCCAATCGGATTGGATCCGACCGGAAATTTGACCTGAAAATCCGAAATCCAACCCGCCCCTGGTCAACGGTCAACGGTCAACGGTCAGCCCAGATCAGACGGCTCAGATTCAATCATCCAGATCAGACGGTCCAGATTTGATCAAGCAGATCAGCGGCTCAGATTCAATCAAGCAGATCAGACGGTCCAGATTTGATCAAGCAGATCAGTGGCCCAGATTCAATCATCCAGATCAGACGGCCCAGATTCAATCATCCAGATCAGACGGTCCAGATTTGATCAAGCAGATCAACAGTCCAGATTCAATCAAGCAGATCAAACGGCCCAGATTCGATCAAGCAGATCAAACGGCCCAGATTCGATCAAGCAAATCAACGCTCCAGATTGGAAGTCAGGAGATCAGACTGTCCAGATCAAGCAAGCGCGTCCGACGCTCCAGATTTGATCCGCTCCATCCAACGGTCCAGGTCAGTCTGTATTATTTTATTATATAATTAATTTCAAAAAATAGCGAAAAATAGTAAAAAATTCAGAAAAATTCATAAAAAATTCAGAAAAGTCCAGAAAAATCAAAATAATTATTTTTTATATAAATTTATTTTTTTATATTTTTGAATATTTTTAATATGTATTTATACATAAATTGCTTTTAGAAATATGTATTTAATGCATGAAAATAATTTTAAAATATTGTAAAATATTTTGAATATGTTGTGAAATTATATGATGATTAAAAAAAAATAAATAATAATAATAATAAAAATAAATAAAAATGACAAAATTGGATTTTCCAAAACCAAAATTTTTAAAAAAAATGAATGATTTTTTTTTGGACTTAGAAAAATATGTTTTCATAAAATAAAATAAAAAATAAATTGATTAGATCATAGGATCATCGAAAATGATTTTCATAAAAATTCAAAATTTAATGAATTTAAAGTGAAAGAGTTCAAAAATTAAAATTGATCAACAAACTAAGGTTCTTTTTAAAAGAACTACGTTTTGTTTGATCTCGATTAGCGAGTACGTAGCATCTGCGGGGCAACATTAAAAATAAAAAAAAATGTTTTTGTTTTTTTAAATATTGTGAATAACTATTTTGTAAATATAAGTTTTTGTTTAAAAAAAAGGGAAATATATTTGTTGATATTGATATTCTAAAAAAAATAATAAAAATGAAGAAAAGCATATAAAAATAAAAATGAATAATTTGACTTGTAAATATTTCCGTTATAATATATATGTGAGTTTTTTGAACATATAAAGGATAGGTTATAAATTTAAAATTCCAAAAGTGGTAACCAATTTGGTTTTAATAGGTTAGCCCCCGAATCCATGATATCTGGTTTTAAAAGTTGATTTTTCAAATCAAATTTTCACAGACTAGTAGCTAAGTTAGGATCAACCGACCCATTGATCCTAGCTTTTATTTTTTCCCGATTTATATCGAGTGGCGACTCTAAATCATTTTCAAAAATTAAAATTTCTCTTAACCCCTAATCGAGGATTCATGTTAAATGGGTTCGGGTTTAATGTGAATCGGGTTAGGAGAAATGAACCAGATAGTGGAAAAATCCAGGCTCGACAGCTTGGCGACTCCACTAGGGACACCTAAATTTTTTTTAAAAAAAAAAGGGCTAGCCACTTAGGAATTTTAAATTTTAAATTTTAAATTTATCCTTGCTCATTTTTTTTTGTGAATATATGATTTTTGTATATTATCTTGAATATTTGTTTTGTAAATATATACTAACCTTGCAGGTATGTAGAAAAGAGAAAGTAATGGCTTGTTTGTTTATTTATTTGTGCATTAGCATTTGCATATTAACATAAATGTGTGCTAGATACGGTCGGACCCAGGCCGTCTGTCACGCCCCGAAGGGTACCCTAAACGTGGCAGTCCGCCGTACACAATATTAAAGCCTAAGAATGACCACCTCAGTCACGCGAAGGCTTCCATACTATGTACAAGGCGTCTAACACATGGAGGAGACTCATCGGAGTAATACATTTTACGTTGATATAGCTTGAGTAACAATGTAAAGGAAATACAAATTTACTATACTTCAGATACAAATCACTACACTTCAAAATACAAATCATTCAACTCCAATTACATTCATCCACAGACTTCCCTACACAAACTATTACAAGACAAATCATAAAACTAGCATAACTTCAACATTCGTATTCTTGCCGAAATCCCAAATCATTCCCGACTTCAACCAATTCGGTCCCACTTGCATTCTTGAGATAACCTGTTCATTTAAACAACTATTGGGGTATAAGCTACACTAGCTTAGTGAGAATTCCCTTAATTCCGTACCATAACAAACAAGTTATAATCAATCATATGCTATGCATGAACAAACACGTGAGCAAGCAATTATGCGTGGGTATCCGGAACCCACACACAGAACGGATTTACGCCCTCCGTATCTTGGGTTAGGAATGGTATTGAGTCTACACGACCGCATCTAGTCCCCAAGCCCTCGGCTCTTAGCACTCGACTCGGCTAGGCTCATCCAAGAATGCATCCACATGCGCCTTAGTACCCCTGAATGAGCTCTGGCACCGGGTTCGTTATCCAAACGAGTCATCCACGGACCATACCGATCGACCTGCGTAGGAGTAGCATGCTACCAAATGCAATATGTCCAATGCGATGCATGACCAATTTAATTTTTGCTTAGGTCAAAAATTTATACATTCTTTAGAGTGACCAATCAATATCACACATATAACAGAAATAATATGAACGGTGCAGTTATCCAATCAAATCGGGTTTCGATATGCTTTAGTATTCTTTGGCACACATTCATCACAGTCTCATCATATATCCCATCCCCATTCATATCGATTTTTATCTTGTTCCTATAATTCTAATGCAACTAACTACAATCACAATCAAGGTAACAAAACAAGGAGAAAACTCACTCGGCCATTGGATCACCGGTCTTCTAGTAATAGTAATCCGGTGGTAGGGAATCGTCGATTTCGGGATCTCCTAAAAAGGAAGAAATACTTAATAAGTATTTCAACTCAAACTAATCCAAACAATTTCATACGAACTATCAAATTCGTAATTCTCGTCCTAAGCGGAATTCCAACTTAAAACGGCCATAACTTGGTCATTTTAACTCGGAATCTCGCAAATTATATATCGATTTCTATCTACTTCGAAAGATCTATCTAATTCTAATATTATTTTCAAGTTTTGAAAACTTTGAAGCTTCGAAAAGGGATCAGATTGATCAGTCAACAATTTCAATTTCCGAAAAATAGTTTTGTAAATGTTTGAAATGTTCCTACTATATAACTTATATATGCAATATGAGTGATTTCCTAACATGAATGACATGAGATGAGCCTATTGCATGCATGATCTTGATGATTTTACTAAAAGGAAATTTTATAACTTTTTATTTTGCAAGACCATAATGACAACTTACTTATGAAAAATCTAGTTTTCTAACTTTTATCATTTCCATTTGTTTTGGATTTGTTACTTAAGAAAATATAATTATTTTTGTCAAAATTGAGTCTTCATTATATATACTACTTATGACCTTCATTTCTACATAAAAATTCCCATTTTACACTTTGTAAATATGTTTTCCAATATGATTTACTCAAAAATCCGAATTTTAGAAAATCCACTTTTTGAATGATTCATTTGGGGAAAACTTGTTTAATGCATTAAAATTTAAGACCTTATGATACCTATTACTTAAGGACTCATTTAATTAATAAAACTTTCATTTTGAACTTGGTAATAGGTGTTCTTATGGCCTTCACTCAAAATTACGAATTTCACAAATTGGTTACTAACTCAAAATTTTCTCATCTTGATTCTATTTCTTGTTTTATACATTAATTTCATCAAAACTCATTTCTTATAAAAATCACTACTTAATGATACCTATTACCTATATACTACTTCATTTTCACATAAAACATGAGTTTGATGTTGATAAATGGGTTTTAAAAATTGGTCTTGGTTGGGATCCGAATTTACAAAATTCATTTTTGGACATATCTTTTGATAAAACCTATCTAAACTTGTGAAAATCCATTCCTTACATATCATATCTTAAGAGCCCTTCATTTCTTGAATAAAAACTTTATTTTTGAGTTGGAAAACATGTTTTTGCACTAGGCCTTGGCCAAAATCCGAGAATAGAACTTGTTTTGAAAATTAATCTTTGAAATCATCTTTGAACCATATAAAATGAAGTCTTGATGCTATATATATATATTAAGCCTTCATTTTCTTATGTAAAAATTACATTTTGACACTTGAAAAGTAGTTTTTAAAATATGGGTCTTGCCAAAATACGAATTTCACAATTTTGTTTGAGTTCATAACTAAGATCTATACTTAATATGAACATAAACATAAAACAAATGCATGGTAATAAGCTATAAACATCATGGATCTAAACTTCATTTATCAAAATCTTTCATTTATGGTATCTATACCCTAAGCCCTTCATTTTAAATGAAAAAAAACATTTTGAAATTGAAAAACCACTTTTCTAAATATGGTTCCATTTTCATCCGAATTTTCAAAATTGATTTTGTTGAAAACAAAATAGATCTTGGCTTTCCTACAACTTTCCTACCATCATCAAGCTATAGCAAGTTGTTCATGAACATAAACAAATATCTAATGCATCTATGAACTCAAAACTTAGATCTAGTTTCCTAAACTATTTTACATGCATGAATCACTAAGATAGACATGTGAATGCTAGATCTATGCATAAATCATAAGGAATAACAAAAATAACAACTTAAATAACAAGATCTATGGCATAAACAAAAATCAAAGCCATAAAAAGTTAGATCTACAAAATATAATAACTTTAAACAAGAAAATAATTATAATACAAGGTAATAAAAGTGGAGAAGAGAAAGATTTCATTTTTGGCATCATCATCCTAAGCTTTTAAGCTTATGGAAGTTCATTTGATGCATGAAACATTCATTATACTTTACCTATATCACCTATGGAGCTTTGGGATGAAGATTTGCTTAGAAAATCTTTAAAAATGAAGTGTGGAAGCCATGGAAGATGTGGGGGCAGCTTGTTTGTGGAGAAACATGAACAAGAGAAGAAGAAAAGAGAGGAAATAGAGAGAGAAAAGGTTAAAGAATGAAAGAGGAAAGTGAATAAAAAGGACAGAGAGAAATGAGTGTTTTAATTAATGAATGAGGAGAAAAAAAAAAGATAAAACAAGGCAGCCAAGGAGGAGGGGCTGCTGCACGTTGAAATGAGGAGAGAAGGAGAGAGGAATTGTTGAAATTTGACTTGAATTAAATTGTGTAATTAATGTGTAATGTAACTTTTTGAAAAAGGATTGAAATATAATTAATTTTAGTCAAAATATGAGTGGATAAAGGACAATGGCAGCCATAAATAGGGTCAAAAATCTGCCATCAATTGTGGGATTATGTGTAGAAAGATTGAAGTGAAAAGAAAGTGATATGTGTAAGGTGTACTTGAAGTATGGGTTGTAAAATACTTTATTAATAAAATAAATTAAAATAAAATAAAATTGGAAAATTTATTCCAAATAATTGTAGCAGAATTTTTATAATAAAAATTAATAATTATTTGAATTATTTTAGTATTTTAACAAATACGTTACCGGTACGATCAAAATACGCGTATATGGGCTATAAATAATATTTTTAACCCGAAAAATCCTAGAAAAATATTTTATGGGAATCAAAATATTTTTAAAATATTTTTCAATTATTAAATTAATTTATTTTATTTTTAGTACCGGGTCTTAAACAAAATCTGATCCCGTAAAGACCCGAAACGAACTAAATTTAGAAAAACAAATTTTCTATAACATATAAAATATTTATCTAAAAATATAAGACTTTATAAGAATAATAAATTTTGTAATGAAATAAAAATGAATAGTGCAAAAGACCAATCAATTACCGGTAATAATGGAAATACGATAAAAAGGTTATAACTGTAACTTTTATAATCCGAAAAATTATAAAACTGATATATTTAGAAATATTATGAAATTACGATTCTAACGGCACTATTGGTATATTTTTGATATCTCGAGCCCCGGGACACGCTTTTCGAAGTCTGTGTCCAAACGGGTTCGAAATAGGTTAAAAATTTACCAATCTGATATTTTAAACAAACCCATATTACTATGAGCTATTCTGCATATTTAAACTACATCTCGGCCTATAGGGTTAGGGGCGCTAGATTGCCGAACTTACGCTATTGTATTCCGGTTAGGGTTTCCGGGTGATTTTCCGGTTTAGACCTTTGCCAATTTGGAAACTGATATTTATGTTTATACAACATATTTAATTTAAGAAATTTATTTTAAATTTTATTTTTGTAAGTATTTAATATCTCTTAATGTTTCGGAATTCTTGAATTGAGTTATATTTTCGAAAGTCAATTTTATTTGCTTTTTAATAATTTGTTTTTGAGCTTTATATTACCCGATTTTATAAATCGGAGTTAAATATGGAACTTTTTGTACGTCGTGGTTTTTAATTTGAAGACCACTGTGTTCTTATTTTATTGTTAAAGATTTTCATTTTCTCAATATTAAGAAGTTTCCGAATTCGTTCATGTTTTTGGACTAGTTGAAATTCGGTTTTAATTTGGAGTGATTTTTAGGGTTTATTTTCGAAGTTCACCTTGAAATTATTTATCGAAATTTTCCGGGGCTTACACCATCTTAAGAGCCTAAGCGAGGAGGACGAAGTAAGGTCCGGGGGTTGTGGCTTTCCACCTTCTAGATCAAGAAATGTCCTCCCACTCCGGTTTAGTACCACTAAATCGGGGGACCTCTAGAACCCTACCAAATCATGCATTTCAACATGGGATGTGACCAAATTTTTTCAAAAATGGAGTTGTATCATTTATTTAAAAAAAAATCAATTAAATAAAACAAAAAGTTTTTACCAATACCAGCAAAGTCTTAAAAAAAAAAAAGGTGATGCAATA
The DNA here is from genome assembly GCA_024138025.1 of Combretum micranthum. Classification (NCBI taxonomy): domain Eukaryota; kingdom Viridiplantae; phylum Streptophyta; class Magnoliopsida; order Myrtales; family Combretaceae; genus Combretum; species Combretum micranthum. The sequence continues at coordinate 19,519 of JAMXBD010004331.1, read as the reverse complement.
TTCTTTAGTTTTAATTGGCCTTATAAGATATAAAATATAAATAATTTGATGAAGGCTTTTAAACCATTGTTTTTAAAGACAACTCCAATAAATATTTTTCAAAATTCTATTGGTCATGATCCCCATTAGTATTTGTGTGCTAGCATATGTACATATTTGCATCTTTGCATTTGTATATATTTTCCTTAAAAAAAAAGAAAAAGAAAAATGTGTATAGTAGACTTGTATATCCATAGAATATATATAGTTATACGGTCTTTCCAACCAAAGTCAAACTTGTATATATCCATAGAGTATATATTGTTCACCTATAATGATAGGTTCTTTCCACCCACAGTTATTTTTGTCATAGGTATCAAGTCTATTGTTTCTGTAAAATATTAGCCCAATTCAAAATTTTTGAGAAAGTCATTGTTTTTTTTACCACTATAGAAAATAAAACTAGAATACTAAAATTTTTTCCACTTTAGGTTTTAAATAATCATTTGTAAATCTTTTGAATATCCATTATTCTTTCAAACAATTAATTCTTTGATAAATTTGAAAAAATAATAAAAGAAGAATAAAAGTTCCAAACTTTCTTTTGACAATAAAGAAGAAGAAGAAAAAATAAATAGGAGATATTTTGCTAGCAAGAACAAATTGAGACTTTGAAATTGCTTTTGATCAGGTTCAGCTAATCCCTTACACACTAAGTCAAGATGGCTAACAACAACAATACTCCCAATCAGACTACTGAACAGAGACCCAACACCATGGAACAAACCCTGTTTAGAATTGCTGAACAAATGCAGACTTTAACACAAAGTCTTGCTCAGCTTAAGGCCCCTACAACATCTGAAGGATCCTTAGGGGCACAGAAAGGGAAAGGAATTGAGGGGCAACTCATTGATCAAGATGACATACAAAATAAGTGTAATGTAGCTGAGCTAAAGAAAGAACTAGAAGCTCAAGCTAGGGAGATAGAGAAAAAATTGGTTGAAAAAATGAAGACATTTGATGGCTTTGACCAATCTGCAATCTTAAGCTTACCATAGTTTGAGGAAGGTGCCTTTCCTAGAAAATTTAAGGCACCTAAATTTGAAAAATATAATGGAACCGGTTGTCCCAATATGCATACAAGACTATACATACGACGTATGGGGTAGTACGCCAAATTTGACAAACTGATGGTACAAACTTTTCAAAATAGTCTTACTGGTCCAGCCTTAACCTGGAATACCCAATTAGATCACCAAGAATTTGATACTTGGGATAAGTTAGCCAGAGCATTTTTCAACCAATATAAGTTCAACATTGAAATGACACCCTCAGTTTGGGACCTGAACAATATGAAGAAGAAGAAAGAAGAAACCTTTAAGGAATATACCCAACGATGGAGAATTTTAGCTGCAAGAATCACTACCCCAATCCCTGAAAAGGATTTGACATGCAATTTCATCAATACTTTGGATGGACCTTTCTTTTCACATCTTGTGGGATATGCATCAGCAAGTTTCTCAGAAGCAGTAGTGGCAGGATGCAGAGTTGAAAATGCCCTCATTTCTGGTAAACTGCAAAACAATGAAGAACCGAAAGTAGAAGACGACACAGCCAATGTAGTGAGTTACAACAATCCTACACAAAAATCTAGGAGGAAATTCACCCAAAATCTCAGTTCCTCTATCTCAAATTTACCAGAAGCTGAAAGAGGATCAATGTAAACCCCGGAAATTCTCAGTAGCTAGAAAACCCTAGGAGTTGGAGACGAAACCCTAATCCGATCAGATTGAGTTTAGTGAATGGAGCCTAGGAACCCCAAATCCGGCTTTCCATCGGTTTCATAGTAAAATAAATATTTTGGAGTAAATGAATTTGAATTGTTGTTTCAAAGTACATTTCAAACCTTTGAAAGTTTTAAATTCGGAAATTTTTCAATTCCGGGCCTTCCCGAGCCCAATTACGGAAAAGCGTGCCCCGGGCCACGGATTCAGAAAAATATTCCGGAATATTCATTAGAACCGTAATTTTACAAGGATTCCAAAAATATCAATTTCATAATTTTCCGAGCTATAAAGATTACAGTTATAGCTTTTCCCGTGTTTTCGGAACAACCGGTAAAGTAGATGTCTTGTCTACTATTCACAAGTACAACCTACACTACACACTACCCATACCCTATTCTTACATCCTTACAACTACTCATTTCAATTTTCTTTTCCAAGAAATTTTGTCTTTTAAATAATTATTACATTTATTTCATTTATTACATTTTCATTTACTAAATTACAAATTTCATTTTTTTTTCAAAACTCTCACACACACACACACATATGGCCGGCGCCCCTCCCTCCTATTTTCCCCCTCATTTGTGTTATTTTTACTTCTTTTAATTAACTAAACCCTAAATCACTTAATATATACTAAATGTTCTCTCTCTCTCCTCATTTTCTTCTTGTTTCAAAGTTTGAAAAGAGAAAAAGCTCTCTCCCTTCTCTTCTTCTTGTGCCGAGCAACCCCCCCCCTTCCTCTTGCACTTTCAACTTCAAGCTCCTCCATTTCTATCTTAGATCCTCCATTGGTATGTGTATGTGAGCCTTGTTCTTCCTATTCTTGTAATGGCAAAGGTATACCTTGTGTATTTCCTCATCAAAACCCTATGATGCTCATGCTAGGGATATGGAAATGCATGAACAAGGATGTCAAGCCATCACAAGACATGGATCTTGTGTTTAAATGCATTTGTTAAGATTTCATGTTGCTCATGCATATATAGTAATGACCTTGTATTTATATTGATGTTCATGCCATGAGATTCATGTTATACACATCATATGTAGTAGATCTAAGGTTTAGACATCCACCACTTTATGTACATGCATGATCATAGGTTCATTTTTGTTTATGTGCTTTATTGATCATAAAAATGAGGTCTTGTTCATGTATAGAGATGCTAGATAGTATATCTCCACATATAGATGGCAAGAACATTGAAAAAGGAAGGACTTTGTTAGATATGAAAAGTTGAAAATTCGGATGAAATGGAAACCCTATCCTAAAGACCTCCAAAATCAATTTTAAACTTATATTTCATAAGAAAAATGAAGGGTATGTGTAATAGATATGTTGAAGGAATTATTTTCATAAGTTTAGATGAGTTTAGGCATGATAAAAATAAGGAAAACAAGAGGTGAAGTTAGGATGAAAAATGTTGACTTTAAATGTGTAGTCAAATTCGTAACTTTGTGTAATGCCTATATAAACACTTAGTATTTAAGTCTAAAATGGATGTTTTATAAGCTAAATGAAGTCCTTAGATAATGTATACATTGAAGCCCCAAATTTTAATACATTAGACTAGATTTCTCTTAAGAAAAATGTAAGAAAAGAAAATTTGGAAAATTCGGATTTTTATAACTAGCTTATTTGAAAACATGTTTACCAAATGAAATATGTGAATTTTTGTGCATGAATGGAGGCCATGACTATTATAGACTTTGAGAACCTAATTTTAGTCAAATAATAAGTAGATTACAAGATTAAAAACCAAAGAAACCCTAAGGAGTATAATGTGGGAGAATAACTTCTTAGAATTAGCCTTTATGAAACTTTCCCCAACACTTAGGAGTTCCTAAAAGTTTATTACTACAAAAATCATCATGACCATGCACAAGTTGAGTTCATACATGGCATACACATTAGTAGTTCATTCCTAAATCATTCATGCATGAATCACTAACTAGGAACATTTCTTATCAAAAGCAAAGCACATTTTCAAAGATGGATCAATTGCGGGACAGAACTGATCCCACTGTTCCGTGACCCTATTATTTTCAAAACTTGGATTTAATACTTGAATTAGATAGATCTTTCGAAGTAGATGAAGATCGATATAAAGTTTGCGAAATTCCGAGTTAAAATGACCAAGTTATGGCCGTTTTAAGTCGGAACTTCCAAATATAGCGAGAAATCCGAATTCAACTAGTCTAGATGTATAGTTTGATTTAATTACATGGTGAGAATCTCATAGGGATTATTCTTGATTGGTAGGTGATTCCGAGCAGGACGACTCTCTACCACCCGATTATTACTATTAAGGAGTTTGGTGACCCATGGCCGAGTGAGTAACTTCCACTCTCAATTAATGCTTGTGAATGTAATGTAGTGGCACTAGTGATGTAGGCAAAGATAAAAGAAATTGTACAAGCATGATGGGGTATGTGGGAATTATTTATGTTGAGAATTGTTGATATGTGAAATGGAACTTAAGGCATATCGAAACCGGGTGTTAAGATATTGATTGTTTTATTAGAATCATATGATGAATGTCTGCGTATACTTGTTGGTCACTTAAAAGAATCGAATTAATGACTATTCGACTCCGACTATAACTGAGTTCATTCATGTCACAATGGGGTTGGAGCATTTGCATTGGTTGGTTTTTCGTGACCCATAAAACGAATGTGAGGTTAATCGTGATCCATAAAACGAGCTTTTAATCAGTTGACCGTGAGCTTAAACGGCGTCGTACCGCAGGATTCGTTAATCTGCTAACCCGGGATGGAGGGCGCAAGTCCATCCACATATGATTTCCGGTTGGTCATATGTTTGATGATTTCATTTGTATGGTGCATGCACTTGCTTGAATAATCACTTGTTTGAATGATTGTATCTAATTGCGTTATGGAAGTATTACTCACTAAGCTAGTTAGCTTACGCCCCGATAGTGTTTATCTTTTGCAGCATGAGTTTATATGGCTTAGGCCAAGGCAAGCCACAGCGCAGGTACCGGAGATAGGAGTTTCCCATAGAAGTTTGATTCATTTCTTTTGTATAGACTTCCATTGGAAACTAAGGACTCTGGATGACTGTAATAGACTGTTATTCTTTTGCGGGGGAATGCCCCTTAGATTTTGTAAACCTTAAAGATTTATGCGTTTTGATTTTTTATCTATGGCTAATGAATGCCTTGTTAAACTGTTAAACTCCATTTGTCGAAGTATTCTATTGTCGTATGGGACGCTTTACATCTACTTAAGACTCCCGAAGGCCCCGGTTAGGGAACTCGAGAGTCTTACTTAGTATGTGGCGGACTGTTACGTTTAGGATACCCTACGGGGCGTGACAATCAATTATTATACCCTAGTGAGCCAGTACCAGGGTATAAACCATGAAAGTACGACCCTAATGCACATTGTGAATACCATATGGGTCAACAGGGGCATGCTACTGATGTTTGTTGGCAATTAAAGAATAAAATTCAGGATTTGATTGACTCGGAAATGGTCCAATTGCAATTTGTTGATGAGCTAGTGGCTAATGATGAAGAACCCACAATTAACATGCTCCATGCACAAGAAGTCAGCAAAACCTCAAATCAAAGAGGTAATTCACAAGAGAAAGATCAAAAAGAGTATGAAGAGCTAGAGCAAAGACTTGCAGCAATGATAGAAAGGATTGAAACCCTAGAGCAGGTTATGAAGCACGTGCTAGATAAACTCCAACATTTAGCCTTGATGCTAACAAGGTGCCATCTTATGAGATTCAAGAAGGATCATCAAGCTGCAAGCCAAAGAATATGAGGCAAGAAAGAAGCCTTTGAATTCAAAAGCATGGGGCAAAAAGAAACAGGATTGTTTGACACAGCAAAGGCGTCTCACACAATTTGAGATTCCGATGATTCAAGTTCTTAACCGGTTAAGAGAATAGAATCTGATAACATTTGAAATCCCAAAAGAAGGGTACAAGCCGAGGAAATATGATCCTAATGTACAATGTGAGTACCACATGGATCAAACGGGCCACTCTACAGAGAATTGTTGGAGATTAAAGCACAAAGTCCAAGATTTGATCGATGCTAAGCTTATCCAACCCGAGCTCCTGAAATCTATGAAGCCAATTGACGATAACAATCCTATCCCAACTCCGACAGGGATTCCAAGCGTAACTTCATCAAGAATTGAGAGTTTGTTGTTACCATCTGATAAAGTAGCCTATCATATGCAAAAGTTGAATGTGCCGGTCAACACCAATAGGGGCAGGTAGCTTAAGAAAGAAGATCGACATTGATGCCTATCTTTGTAATAAGAATGATAATGAAATCTTCTATTGATATTTGGGGCAATTTGAATGGATCTTTGTCTATGGATATTTTATTGCTTGAAAATGTTTTGACAAAAAGAGGCAACCAAATACCAAACACTAACCACTGAACACTTGAGAGTTGAGTGATTGTGAGGAAATTTATAAGGCTCATTCCTTAAAAGAAGTCTATTTTGCACTTGATACATAGGTTAAGATGATACCAGGCATTCATTTCAATAACCAAAATATATCCCTTGTTAACCCCGTTGGGCCTAAAAAGAAGGAATTCCCAAAATAAACCCTGTCAAGAACCACCCCACAATGGGGCAATTTGGAGGTTAGGGTCATTAATAAGGAGAAAAGGAATCACTTATATGCACTTGACCTAGTCGCATCAATTCAAGAGTAGTCAATTGACACAAATAAATCATTTTCCTATGAAAGGAAAAAGAGTCTTCATTTCAAACCATACACAGCACATAACACTTTGAGCTATAAAAGAACAAATCACCTTGAATTTGTCTCCCAAAAGGGCAAAGAAAAAAAAAGAAAGAAAAAAAAAAGAAGAGAAAAAAAAAGAAAAAAAAAAAGAAAAAAAAAAGAGAACAAGAAGAAGATATTAGGCAAACAAGGTGATAAAAATCAATGATTTGAAAATACATAGCTCAAGATCATTAAAATTCAAAATTCATCAAGTCCCACCCACAAATTCCACCCTTTGGAGACTCTTTGGATCAAAGGAGTTGAATTATTAATACCCTTGAAACTAGGAACAAGTGCATTATCAAGTTTTCCTTAAGGGTTCTTGACTTGTAAACCCGAGATGTATTGAAATTTTTTCAAAAAATAAAAAGCCTTTATGAAATATCCTTTTGATTAAAGCCAATGACCAAAAGCCCAAATTTTTTTTTACCCAAGAAAAGTCCTGATAGATTAACCAAAATGTATCATTTACAAAACGGACTGTAATTTTTGGAATTCGAGTCATGTGTGAAAATAAGCCAAAGAGTGTGGGAGGAAGTCCTCTTTAACTTAGTATTTCAAGCATAAGATAACCAATCCAAGTTCATGGGAATGACAAGAAAAAATGAAAATTAGTTTGCCCCAAAGGCAAGAAAGTCAAATTGGGATTGTTGCCCCTTAATCAAGGAGGAGAAAAGAAGGCTATCAAGGATTGACCTTCAAAGAAAATAAGTAAGGGAGAAATTGTCGCTCATTAGCAATTTTGAAATCAATAAAATTCTTTGCTTGTTAGCAAAATTGAAAAATGATGAAATAGAGAGAAGTTTTTCTCAAAAGTTTGTTTTTCAAAAGAAAAAGAACAAGAAAGAATAAAGGAATCTCTAAATTTTTAAAGAGATATAATTTTGAGAAAAAGAGAGAGAAGAGTTTTAAACTCAAAAGTTTTGAAAAAAGGCATTTGGCCTTAACAAAAATAAAAAAGAAGAAGTCTTGACTCAAGAAAAGTTTTCAAGCTAACACAGTTTTTGAATTATAAGATTTCAAAAAAAAAAATAAAAAAATAAAAATAAAAATCAGTCGTCATTGTTCTTCTAATATTTAGAATCACCTGCTCAAAGGAGCGTCGTCCTATTGTTTTGAAGAATTAGAATCACCTGCTCAAAGGAGCGTCGTCCTATTGTTTGAAAAAATTAGGGTCACGTGCTCAAAGGAGCGTCATCCTGCCTTTAAGAATTATAGTTACCAGTCCAGCCAAGAATCAGTTCAAGTAGCACCAATTCAAAACAAAAACCAAAGCCCATAGGTCCAGCAAATGACCAAATTAAAGCCCATAGGTCCGACAGATGGCTTATCATTTTTCTAAGTCTAGGCCCGACAGATGGCCTATCATTTTTAGATGGTCTATCAGTTTTCTAAGTCTAGGTCCGACAGTTGACCTAGCGAATATCAAAGTCTAAACTCGATAGATGGTTTAGCACGGTGTCCAATATAGAATCCATCCTTTTAGGATAAAAAGATTATATCTTTGTTGACAGGAAAAATTAAGCAAAAATTGGCTATCTTTTTGTCTTTGTGGCAAAAGTTTTGTTCAAACTTTACCACAAAGAGGGGCAGCTGTAGACACCCAATTTTTGCCCAGTTAATTAAGGCTTAAATTTATAATAAAAATTTGTATTATATTGAGCTCATAAAAAAATGAGAGAGTGAAAATAATAAAAAGAAGGAGTGAGAAATAGAGAGAAAGAAAAGAATAAAAATAAAAAAAATAGAGAAAAAAAAGAGAGAAAATAAAATAAAAAAGGAATAAAAAATAGAAAGAAAAAATCATAAAATGAGAGATAAATATAGAGAAAATTATTTGAGCTCAATATGGTATATAGTTTTATTATAAATCATTTTTAAAGTTAATTAAACAAAATTTTCCATTTTTTTAATTAAACTCATTTTTCCAAAAGCCTTAATTAAGTAATGAGTTGGCTAAGTGATCAAGGCACAGGCCAAATGGCCTGTTGGTTAAATACATTGACCTAAACACACACCCATGCTCAAGGACCCAGGTTCAAATCCTAGCAAAAGCCAAATTTTTGCCTTTTTATCATCTTATTTTTTGCCTTTTTATTCTTCTCAAAGTGACTTTTTGCCTTTCTTTGCATCAATTTTGAACTGACAAAACATCATTAAGTTGAAATTGATGATGCCATTTCAAAGTAGACATTGGAATATGAAAGATCAGTGCACAATTCATGTGTAAAAGCAACCCAAAAGTCACAAAATTCATATTGGGAAAAATTGAAAAAATGCAATTTGTGAAGCTTCAATTGTCCATTAATGATGATTTACAAGAATTGATGAAATTGGACGATTCATCTACCCACATTGGATGATCTGATGAAGAATATGAAAGATCAATCAGCAATTCATCGGTTTAAAACGAATTAAACACGAATTATTGGATAAATTCGTGCAATGAAGAGACAAAAATCGATTGGTTTCTGAAACAATACGAAACGCTAAATTGAGCTTGCATCTATAAATAGAGGGTACTAGGATCAAAAGGCCAATTCAATTTCAAGAAACACACACATAACAAGATCAATTCAAAATTTTCGAATTAAGGATGTAAAATTCGAAATTTTCAAATTAAAAGTTCTTGGATCAGATTTGATCCAAATTGATTGTTTTAGGAGTATTAGAAACTTGATTTTGATGTTCTAGTGTGCTTGGATTTGCTCGAATTGATTGGATACTCTCTCGTAATTTTTTTTTATTTGTTTGAAACTTCACCGCCGGCAACCACCACCGCGAACCGCCGCTTCCGATGGATCTGGGCGTGATCCACCACCGCCACCAGCTGCGACTCCCCCACAGACGTCGGGCCGACAACCTCTCCAGCATCGAAGACCACCGGAAACGCCGAGGAAGCGTTCGAAACCACCGTAATCGTCTTCTTCGCCCGATCGGATTGGATCCGACCCGAAAATCCGAAATCCAACCCACCCCTGGTCAACGGTCAACTGTCAGCCCAGATCAGACGGCTCAGATTCAATCATCCAGATTAGACGGTCCAGATTTGATCAAGCAGATTAGCGGCTCAGATTCAATCAAGCAGATCAGACGGTCCAGATTGATCAAGCAGATCAGCGGCCCAGATTCAATCATCCAATCAGACGGTCCAGATTTGATCAAGATCAACAGTCCAGATTCAATCAAGCAGATCAAACGGCCCAGATTCGATCAAGCAAATCACGCTCCATATTGGAATCAGGAGATAAACGGTCCAGATCAAGCAAGCGCGTCCGACGCTCTAGATCTGATCCGCTCCATCTAACGGTCCAGGTTAGTCCGTATTATTTTATTATATAATTAATTCAGAAAATAGCGAAAAATATTAAAAAATTCAAAAAAATTCATAAAAAATTCAGAAAAATTCAGAAAAGTCTAGAAAAATTAAAATAATTATTTTTTATATAAATTTATTTTTTTGATATTTTTGAATATTTTTAATATGTATTTATACATAAATTGCTTTTAGAAATGTGTATTTAAATGCATGAAAAAATTTTAAAGTATTGTAAAATATTTTGAATATGTTTGTGAAATTATATGACGATTAAAAAAAAAATAAATAAAAAATAATAATAATAAAATAAATAAAAATGACAAATTGGATTTTCCAAAACCAAAATTTTTTAGAAAAATGAATGATTTTTTTTTGACTTAGAAAAATATGTTTTCATAAAATAAAATAAAAATAAAATTGATTAGATCATAGGATCATCAAAAATGATTTTCATAAAAATTCAAAATTAATGAATTTAAAGTGAAAAGAGTTCAAAAATTAAAATTGATCAACAAACTAAGGTTCTTTTTAAAAGAACTACATTTGTCTGATCTCGATTAGCGATACGTAGGCACCTGCGGGGCGACATTAAAAAATAAAAAAAAATGTTTTTGTTTTTTTAAATATTGTGAATAACTATTTTGTAAATATAAGTTTTAGTTTAAAAAAAAGGGAAATATATTTGTTGATATTGATATTCTAAAAAAATAAAAAATAAAAATGAAGAAAAGCATATAAAAAAATAAAAATGAATGATTTGACTTGTAAATATTTCTGTTATAAATATTATGTTAGTTTTTTGAACATATAAAGGAAGGTTATAAATTTAAAATTCCAAAAGTGGTAACCAATTTGGTTTTAATAGTTAGCCCCCGAATCCATGATATCTGGTTTTAAAAGTTGATTTTCAAATCAAATTTTCGCAGACTAGTAGTTAAGTAGGATCAACCGACCCATTGGTCCTACTTTTATTTTTTCCCGATTTATATCGGGTGGCGAAATCTAAATCATTTTCAAAAATTAAAATTTCTCTTAACCCCTAGTCGAGGATTCATGTTAAATGGTTCGTTTAATGTGAATCGGTTAGAAGAAATGAACCAGATAGTGGAAAAATCCTGGCTCGACACTCTGTAATAGGGTTTCCATTGTGTCCATTTCCATGATCTCCATTCCTTCTCCCATCTCCTTCTTGAGGATTTTTCCTCCCTCTCCATTACTCTTGTTGTAAACCCCTGTTTTCTAAGCCCTAAACCTTAAGCCGGAAAGTCTAACCGGAGACCTTAAGTCAACGGATCTTGAGTAAAACCCTACAGTTTAGATCCTGCAAACCCGAGTTCGTAAATCGAGGAGTCGAAAAATAATTAAAGTGTTTAGAATAGTCCGTAATAATATTTGAATTATTAAAAATATCAGATTGGTTCATTTCGGCTTATTTCGAACCCGTTTGGATACTGCTTTGGAAAGCGTGTCCGGGGCTCGGAAAATTAAAAATATATCTTTAATATTTTTAGACTCGTATTTTTATAAGGATTTCAAAAATATCAAGTTTAGAATTTTTCGGATTCTAAAAATATCAGTTATAGCTCATATAAGCTTATTTTACTCTTACCGGTAACTAATTGTTAAATTTCTAAAAATAATTTAATTGATTATTTTATTTAAATCATAAAAATTCTGCTACTTAAATAAAATATTTTTCTTAATTTATTTATATATTTTCTTATTCAAAAAGCCACTTTATCAACCCATACCTCAAGTACACATACATTATCATTACTACACATTATTATGTCTTCTTTCTTTTTCTTACACTCCATTTCCCAAAATTGCAGCTGACCATTCCCCATAATTAGCCACTTTTCATTATTTTTAATTATTTATTTGATATTTTAAAGTCTCTTTTAGTTAGATATGGACAACTGTTACACTTTCAAAAATACAAGTTAAATCAACAACACACCCCCACACAATACAATCACCCAGCCCCCTCCATGCAGCTGATGGTTTTATTTTTTTTAATTTTATTTAACACACTTTATCTCTATGTAAACATCTCATTCCTTCCCTCTTTCATATTTGTAAACCCATATTTTTCCTCTCTCTTTTTCCCTCTCTTTTCCTCTTCTTCCTTGCCTTGTCTTCTTGAAAACAAGCTGTCCCCATTTTTCTTTCTTGCTTCCACATATATTTCTTGCAATATTTGAGGTAATCTTCCCTTTTAGCTCTTATAAGATGTTCTAGGATGATACCATGGATGTTTCATGCATCAAAGGACATTCCACAAGCTTAAAAGCTATGGATGATGATGCCAAGAGTGAAACACTCCTCTAGATGATGATCTCTTTTGTTCTTAGTATTTTTGTTATATGGAAGGCTTGTTTATCTTCTTGTTTTTGTGATAGCTTGTAGATCTAGAGTTTATCAAGCTTTAGTTATGTTTATGTGTAGATCTAGAAGTTTAAGGCTTACTACTAAGTTTTTCTTATGCTTTCATGGTTATATATTGAGTAGATCTTAGATTCAAGTTGGAATGAAAAAGTAAAATTCGTAACTTGTCAATGCCCATTTTAAAAACCCCTTTCAAGTCTTAAAATGGAAGTTTTTGTTAAGAAAATGAAGGTTTGATGGATGTATATCATCAAGGCTTCATCTTACAAGAATCAAAGTTGATTTTCAAAGTTTATTTTCAAAAACAAAAATTGTATTTTCGGATCAAGACAAAGACCAAAATAAAAACATGTTTTCCAACTCAAAATGAGGATTTTATTCAAGAAATGAAGGGTTCTTAGATATAATATGTAATGGGTTGTTTTTCATGAGTTTTGATGAATTTCTCAAGAGATATGTCCAAAATAAATTTATGAAAATTCGGATCAAGACCAAGACCTATTTTTGGAACCCATCATCAACTTTAAAATGAAGATTTAGACAAAAATATAAGGGCTCTTGATATAGATATCTTAAGGAATGAATTTTCATAAGTTTAAATGAGTTTTCCAAAAAGTATTGCTTAAATCAAGTGTTTTGTAAAAGACAAAATTTAGGTCTTGTATTCATTGTAAACTTCAAAGAGGAAATTCGTAATTATGGGGAGACCAATTTTGAAAACCTTCTTTTTGATCTCAAAACAAGTATTTATATTGAAAATGGAATGCTTTGATGATATAATATAGGAAAATTATTTTCATTGAACTAAGTAAGTTTTAGTAAAGGAATTACTCAAAAAGACAATGAGTTTCAACTTGTAAATTTCGGTTTTATGAAAATGGATTCTTAGAAGTTTCATTTGAACTTTATGTTTGGTATTAGATAAGTGTGTAATCTCTTAATTTTGTTTTGAGAATCTCCTTGCAAGCTTAGGACTAAAATAAATTGGTCTAAGTAGTTAAATAGAGTAGATATGGAAATTTTTCACAAAGGCTCAAAATCTGGAATTTTCGTAACCCTACTGTACAGTAAGTTTCCGACCCCTAAATGATCTTAAATGTTTGAATTAACTTTAGAAATGGATAGCTCTTTCGAAGTAGGTATAAATCGGTATATTATAAGCTAAATTCCGAGTTAAAATGAGTTAGATATGACCTTTTTAAGTTAAGGATTCAACCTAGACGGAAATTGACGAACTTAGTAAATAAAATTGTTAAGTTTAATAGAACTTCATAAGAAACTCATTGAGGGTATTCTTTGTACCTAGGTGAATTGGAGGACGGGTTACCACTTCCCGAGGACTATTACGACTAGTGGATTTTCACTACATGGACAAGTGAGTTCATTTCTCAATTAATTATGCTCTTGGATGTGCTTGTAGTAGTAGTGGCATTAGACTTAGGAAAAGATAAAATTGTGATTGAATGGTGATCTAAATTGCATGAATGAACGATAAGTATATCGAGGCAGCTTTGTTGCAATAATCTTGTATGAGCTAGTATAGATTTGGAATGTCTGAAATTGTATGGTCACTTTTAAATTATCTAAGTAATATGTCATGATTATATGAATAAATGTACATGCATATCACGTAGTGAGTCCATATATCATTGTCGAGTATGTCTTTGGTGGGACAAAGGTGTACTTGGGAGGCAGCGGGTCTTTAATGAAGGGGCTAGGGTTGCATGACTTATGGACCACCCCATTCGAATAATGAAACTATGGTTGCATGACTTATGGACCAACATTAAAAATTGTGGTTGCATGTCTTATGGACCACCCCACTTAAGATTGGGACAATGGTTGCATGTCTTATGGACCAATATTGGAATTGTAGTTGCATGACTTATGAACTACCCCAAACCCCGAATGGAGGGCGTAAATTCATTCACTTATGACTACCGGAAAGTCATATGCTTGTTGCTCATATGCTTGTGCATTCATATGGTTGCTTAATTATAACTTGCTTGTATAGATATTTTAGCTTGGTCGGGCATGTTACTTGAAGAAAATGAATCTCACTAAGCATTAGCTTATACCCCAGTTTTTGTTGCAGTGTTCCTATTTTTGGATGTTCCGAGAGGACTTTTGTGCAGGTTTACACATGGAATTAAAGAGCTTTTGAGGAAGTCGGGACCTAGTGTAGGCGTGGACTTCTAGGAAAATCTCTTTAATGTAGATTCATATTTGTAATGGAGCTAAACGATGTAGACTCCTATTATTTTGGCGGGGGTATGCCCCCTTGGCTTTTGTAAAGTTAACTGTTTATCTTGTTGTGATTTATATTCTTAATGTTGTATGCTTTCTTAAGACTACTCGAATCAAAGTGTGATCCTAAAAGTTGTGTGAGTACACCTTACACTCGATATGTAAACTTATGGGATGACTAAGGATTGTCATACTTAAGTTTAAATATCGGGTGTGGTGGACTATCACGTTTAGGGTACCCTTTAGGGCGTGACACTTGTATTTTCTACTTGTATTTCTCTTAACCTTCAGTGATAATCCTGTCAATTTCTAGATCAAATTGCAAATCTTGGATCTATTCACCTGTCATACAAGAACAAATTGATCAAAAGTAAACTATTTTTTGTATTTATGTTTTTTTTTTAGATTTTTATAGATTTTCTAAATTTATGTGCTTAGTCTAAGGGCTTAATTACTATCCTAATATTGGCAATCATAGCTCCCCGATAACGACGCCAATTTGAAACTGCAGTATTTTACACCTATTATACTCTAATAATTTTCAATTTCAAACACAAGTGTAATACTTACTTAGTCAGCAAAATCACCGGAAATAATGCAGAATTATCTGGTAAGTCCAAGTCGTATCCACAGGGAGCTATATAGCTAATTACTAGAATTTGAATCTTACCCTAATCTAAGCTATCACATTTCGGATTCTTAATTACTCTATGGTGATTAACTAAAAATTCACTATCAAATGATCATTAAGGATTAAAACCTTATATTCTAGCAACAACAACGAGGGATATAGATTTAGGAGATGTAGACACAAATATGAATAATGCATTTATATTCTCATTTAAAATAACTCATGCTTCAAATTGATTATTTGGGATTTAATCAAATTCACTAGAAATTGCTCACCTTCCGAAGTAACAAAAATCTTATCATAACACAAACTATCTTGCAAAGGCAATCTATCTATGATTAACTGTTTAATAGTAATTTTCTTTCACCAAAATTACTATTCTAGTTAAAACTACAAACTAAGCACTGTCAAGTGACCTAAATTTGTAATTCTTACCTCAATAAGATAAGTGAATCTAAATTTCATCACAGACTTGCATATCCTTATGACAAATCTTTTTCAAAAACTTAAGTTTTACTTGCACGGATCATTGAATCCCTCTCGGGTATGTTTAATCCTATCCATCTAATTTATGTTGATTAGGCGCATATTAAACATATTACAAGCAAAGATAACTAAATTCTCAATAATTAAAATCAATATCAATATGATTCATAAATCAATTCATCGAATCCATTCATGCATATTTCATAACAATCTATGAACAAGTATCTCAAAATACAATCAAGCATATATATATATATATATATATATATATAAAACAGGGATAGAAACACCTTAAAATTGATTCCTTTCCATAAAATGATGTCTCCAAATCCATAATCCCACAAATGTGAGCATTGCTTGATGTATCTAAACCCTAATCACCTTTATGTTGCTAGAACATTAGGGTTTTAGTGCCTTAAAGAAGAAACAAACTCAAACATTATTAAAACTCTCTTTTTCTCTTTCTAATGATTTTTTAATGTCCCTATGTGAAGGAAACCCTAGAATATATAAGCAAAATTCCAGGTGTTTCATCTAATTTTTGCAGTTACAAAACGTACGCTAACGGCTTACAGTGGTGTACATTCCTACAATGCTTAACAACATTGGTGTGTCATGCCCCGAAGGTACCCTAAACGTGGCAGTCCACCGTACACAATACTAAAGCCTAGGAATGACTACCTTAGTCATGCAAAGGCTTTCATATTATGTACAAGGCGTACATCACAACCAAGGGACGCATCGGAGTAGCGCAATTTATATTGATAATAAATAAGTAACAAGGCAAAGAGAATACTTAATATAAAACATAAGCATATCACAATTCAATTCTTAAGGCATGTTCTTCTATTATCTTCAAATAAATATACGTCCCTAATCATATAGGTTATCACATATAAAGAACCTTACAAACTTTCTTCATCGTATGATTCCATATCCTTAATCATCCGTCCCTGACTTCCTTAAAGTCATGATCCTCAATTTAGGCCACTAGCATACCTGTTTCAACAAATCTATAGGGGTATAAGCTACAACTAGCTTAGTGAGTAAATCCCAAAATTCATACTCGAAGAAAATTATCAATCAAGTTTATTATTCACATATATGAAATGCAACAACCACGTGAGCATACAAGACATATGACTTTCCGGGAATCATATGTTGAATGAATTTACGCCCTTCATTCGGGGTTGGGTATTCAGGCCAATTACAGCCACAACTTTTAAAAACACTTTTATAGATCTTACCGGCTCCTATACGCCATCAAAAATTGTAGTTATTACAGGCTCCTACTAGCCACCAAAAACTTGTAGTTATTACAGGCTCCTACTAGCCATCAATTTAAGTAGTTCTTACCGGCTCCTACTCGCCACTTACATGATATACCGGTTATGTCTACCACCACTATTATACACTTGTCCCACCAATTGTATAGTAGTGAATGCAATGTGACTCAACATATGAAGTGCATGAATAGTTTCTTTAATTAAAGTCTAGTAGTTACATTTAACTTCTTTCAAGTGATCAACCAATTTCAAACACTTCAAGATATTAATGCACATACAACTTTATTAAAAACAAATCGAGTCTCGATATACTTAGTATTCTTTCAACATATTATCATACACTTCCTTTTGATTTTGCCTAAATTCTAGTGCAACTAATTTTACAAGCACAATCAAGAGTATGAGAAAATTAACGGGAAGTAACTCACGATGCCATGTCGTCTATTCCTCTAAGCGGATGAGTCGTTCACACACTCCACTTAATCGTAACAATCCTCGGGTAAAGGAATCCTTCCTCGGGATCACCTAACCAAAGAAAATACCCACAATGAGTTTTTCTTGAAGATTTTCTTGATTTTGACAAAACAATGTCAAAGAACGTTAAAGTTCGCATGAGGGAATGTTCCAACTTAAAATGGCCATAACTTGGTCATTTCAACTCGGAATCGCGCATATAATATACCGTTTTCTACCTATTCGAAAAGATCTATCTATTTCTAAGCTTATCCTTGTCATAAAAGGTCATTTGGGTTCCGAAAACGTCAGGTACAGATTTAAAACGAATTTTCTAAACTTTTGCAAAAATCCATTTTCTAACTCATCTCCATTTTAAAGAAAATCCTTTTGAAATAATATAAATATATATTTGATAAATACTTTTGAATATATAGGTATGCTCACTTTATATGCAAAAATCCCAATGGTAGTGTCTCAACAATTTAAAAATAAAAATTCATTTAGATTTTAACTTTGAAATTTTCTTTTCAAGTATTTAAAGAAATTTATATTTTTACTAGGTTGTTATAAATGAGTATATTCTTATTTTATTTTCTTCATTTCCTTTTCCAAAACAAGTAAAATTTCCTTTTAACCTTAGTTTTTCATAAATTTCGCTTCTAGTGATAAAAGATCGATTTTTATCAAAAAGTATATTTGTTCAAAACCTTTTTATAATTTTGTATTTAGGATGGTTTTAGAAAATGAATCTTGTCTTCTTATATTCATTTCTAAAATATAAGCTTTTGCTTTCCAAAACTTGTTCTTTCATTTCTTTTGAAAAGAATCATCTTTATAAAATCCATTATTATAAATCTTACCTCATTTATATTCCTTTGAAAATTAGTTCCTTCTTTTAGAAATTTGAAAATCATTATTTTTCCTAAGTGGGTTCACAACTTGATGAGTTGATTTTTTTGTCTTAACTTTGAAAACTAGTTTGTTCCTTAGTTTAGAAAAGAATTTAAATCTTAAACTTTCGATATTAACGATTTATTTTTCTAAAAACTTAGATTACCATAAAATACAAGGAAAATATTTATTTATGTTTTCTTTGGTAAAACTATCTTCGTTATTTAAGAAAACTTGAGAAAACTTGTATTATTCTATTTCTAGGTTGTTGATAATAACCTCATGTTTGTGGTAAATCATATAATTGGAAACTTAGCTTTGAGTTCATTTAGTAAAACAAAATTCTATTTTTAGATTAGTTGAGACATTAACATTACGCAAATGCAAGTATCATGAGCATATAAAATAATAAGATCATAAGAAAATACTAAAAATAATGAACAAGAAAGTAAAATATCAAGCATTGGGAACCTTAGCTTCATCAAGGAATCCCGATCAAGTATTGGAGCCTTAGCTTTGTCAAGGCATCCCGGGACTAAGAATGGACTAGTCCCGAAAGATTTAAAGAAAATGAACAAAAATTATTTTGACTTGATATGGACAAGTCTAAGACTAGAAAGACTAGTCTTAATAAAATAAATAAATTGCATAACTTGAATGTAAATAAATAACCAAATGAGCTTATATGCTCTAAATAAATATATATACATAATATACATAATATAAGTTAATAGAAGCAATAATAACAATAATAATAACAACATAATAAAATAGGAAGCTTATGTACAAGAACAAAACATGAACATGTTGTTGCTTTTACTACTCATATGAGTTTCAAAACAACACCATAGTCATGTTAAGTTACATGACATGGATGAATAATAGATGGAAGAAATATTACCTAAAGTATGTAAGAGATATGGAGATGGTAAATGAAATGGGTATTATGTGAGTAGTGATATGTGGTAGATGGTTTATGTATGAGACATGATTTTTGTGAGGAATTGATTTGAGAGAGTTTTGGTAGAGAGAATTCTTGATGAGAGAATTTGTGGAGAGATTTTGAGAGAGTTTTGGTAGTGTAAAGAATTGTGTGAAAGAATGGAAGAGGAAGGGGGTATTTATAGAATTTTTGGAGTGATTTTTGGATGTAATAAAATAATTGAAAAAGAAAATAAAAGAGAGGGAAATGGGGAGGAGTGGCGCCGGTTTTGGGCATTTAGAGGGGGGGGGGGGGGGGGGGGGGGGGGGGGGGGGGGGGGGGGGGGG